>JAQGBI010001202.1:0-10895 GCA_034698325.1 Sminthurinus elegans
AGTAAAATGGCTGGAAATGTTGAAACCAAAAAACATCCAAATTCTGAAGATTCTACTCGTTCAGAATTGGTAATGACTGTGCCCCCTACTGACGTCTCTGTATTGAAAACTGAATGGGAATATGTTTATCCCGCTCATTCTCCAAAGAAAAATGACGACCCCCTAGTATTTACTGTAACTTCAGATGGTTCCAGTTTTTACGACTATCACAACTCGCAGCTCTATGTCAGAGCTCGAATTCAAAATTATGACAAGACAAATATCTCAGCAACAGAGTTGGTTGCTCCAACAAATGCATTTTTCCATGCTTGGATTAGTGACATTGAAAATGAAATTAACAATGTTAATATTACCAAATTTGGAAGCTTGAGTCCTTATGTGGGATATTTGACCAATTTACTCGGGTCAACTCCAGATCAGAAACAAAATGAACTTCAAAATATTTTATACTATCCCAATAACACAGTGGACAATTTTGCTGCTAAAACTGACGCCACTTGTGGATTCACAAAGCGAGCTAAATTAGCCCAGGAGAGTAAGGCCTTTGAAATGATTGGTAAATTACCAATCGATATTTGCTACCAAAACAAATATCTCCCACCAAATGCTAAAGTTAAAATTACATTACGGAGAAGCCTGGCTCAATTTTGTCTTGATGCAAACAAGGAGATTATCAGTGCTGAAATTCCCGGATGTCCCTTCAGATATGTAATTGATGAAGCTGTGCTGATTGTCCCAAAACATAAAGTTGATCAAAAAGCAATTGTAAACAATGGGAAATTTATTTACCCAATTTCTTCTCCAAATGTAAAAACCTATACAATTAGTTCGGGTAATATTTCTCATATTGCCCCATCATTTATTAGTGGAAATCTACCCCAAAAGGTCTACATTGGACTTGTCTCAAATGCTGCATTTAATGGAAACCTAAAACAGAGTCCATTCAATTTTCATCACTATAAAATGTCCTCGATATCCTTGTCCATCAATGGTCAAGATCAGGTGTATAAAACCATACACTATGATTTTGACAGTGACAAATACCTCGAGGGGTTGGCGACGTTGAAAGATGCTGCTGCAAATCCAAATTTAGGAAATGGATTGTGTCGTGAAAACTTTTTGAATGGTAAAATATAACATAATTAATTATAATAATTAAAAAATCAACATTACATTTGAAATCAATTACATTAATTAATTATGTTGTATTTTACAGGAAACGTTTTGACAGCGTTTAATATTTCATCAATTGTCAAGGACGGGTTGGCGTTAATTAAAAAGGGATCAATCACAATTTCAATCCAGTTCAAGCAAGCACTTACGGAAGCTGTCAACGTCATTGTTTACACGGTTGATCAAACACTTTTGGAAATTGATCAACACGGCAACGTATCAATGTCAAAATGAATACATTTGAAATTGAAGATGTTCTTGAATCTTTACTTTATTTTACAAAATCAAATTTAGAATATCATGTTATAGCTGCTAATGAATTGGAAAAATTGGAAATTAAATCCTACCCATGTATTATTATTCAAAATTGTGACAATCTTGGTGACCCTGGTACTGCCCAGATATTATCTGATAAAAATGTATTCATTGTACAAGCTTAAAATATGTAAAATAAACTGCCTCACAACTGTACAACTGATTTACTGTAACTTTAGATGGTTCAAGGTTTTACGACTACCACAACTCGCAACTCTATGTCAGAGCTCGGATTCAAAATTATGACAAGACAAATATCTCAGCAACAGAGTTGGTTGCTCCAACAAATGCATTTTTCCATGCTTGGATCAGTGACATTGAAAATGAAATTAACAATGTTAATATTACTAAATTTGGAAGCTTGAGTCCTTATTGGTAAATATTTAACATCTACCAGTCCAACTTCATAATTTTCTCGATCAATTGAACCATTTGGTAGTGGAAAAATATTTAAAAAATCACTGGGAATATTATGAGGATAATTCACATTGACAGCATTGCTGAGCATGGCCCAGAGGAAACTTTTGTCATAGGCACTTGTTGTTCCGGGTAAAAAATATCTTTGATGAAATCCCAACATATCTGTAATATCCTCGATGCTTTACCTTTTTTTTACACAGTAGTTATCACCTCCTTACACTTACTCAATACAATTACACAAAATCCTTTATAGTAGTGAATGAGACTGCATTCTACACTATAAAGGTACCTTTTTTCAAAAAAAAAATCCTAAAAAGAGGTAAGTGAGCCATTGTTTTTGGGCTCTGACGTCTATTTACCTAACCGTTGTCATTTGTCTCGTGATTAGTAAACAGTTTAATGGTTTACTTCTCTGAGCACAAGTCAGCCTTTTACTGATATTTAAACTCCTAAGTTTTGTAAATCTCAACTAAATCACACGAAGCCGCAAAAGACGCAGAGAGATTGTATCTCGAACTTCCATTGGAAGAATTTATCTCACAATTTTTATTAAAAATTTAGGTCTTAGTTGGAATCCTCTGACGGATCTGTTCAACTTCAAAGTAAATCAAGTCCGACCAAAGACAGAAACGAAACGGACCATTTTCTAGCAACAGATGCAAATTGGACCATCGCATGGACTATTATTGTAGAAAGATTTCTTAATGAACGTGAAATTGCGCATTCAGTGATGCGAGCATTATGGCGAATTGAACCACTTAAAATGGTGTCTGCCCGCAAAGTCCGAACTTTAGTTGATCTTGTTCGATCAACACGATCCCTACTCCATTCAGTGGGATAAGTTTCCAGTACAGAGGCAGAATTCATCTATACACACATCATCATGACAAAACTAGACTCATAAAATTATAAGATCGCATTGCTCAACAATTTTTCTAGTATCATAATTTGTGAACGGGAACCAAACCTTTAAAGGTTACAACATGCGAAGAATTCCGGAAGTTTGAAGAACTCGGAGAGTCATCGCACATACGGGCAAAAGGAAACTCCCTATTCTACCAGGGACAAAATCAACAGCCGAAACGCAAAATTACGCACGTGGAAGCAAATGCATTACCTTACATTGCCTCCGAACTGCGCCATTTCAATATCAACAGTGCCTACTGCTCCGATATTTAAACATCACAACCAGCAGACTTACAATATAACTAGCCTGGTTGGAATTCGTAATCGCCTGACGACTTTTGGACAAGGCGACTGGTCCATCCAATGGAGACTCAACAAATCCTGGTGGATCCAAGGGGGAGCAAAAACGTCAAAGGGTACCAAGTCAAAAACTGCCGCTCTACAGATGCTTCAAAGCTGTGTTGATCAAAGTGGCCCACAAGTTGACTATTGTGAAAACATGACATTTCCGATAGCTTTAATAGACCCAACTCTAGATCAAATTTTGGCCCAAGCCGATTTCACCAGATTTGAAAACACATGTGAAATGTTGAGCGGAAAGATCGTAAATTGTGAAATTTACGATTTGAATGAATTTCTTCGTGATCAGATAACTAACAGTGGCAAAATAATAGAGGAATCGTAGTTCAGGCGGCTAACGACACAACTTTAAAATTTTTGAACTATCTGACTATACGATACAAGCTCAATTCTTTCAACAAAATACAGTTTGCAGACGAGGTAAATTAAGACTTTAATGGAGAAAGTTCTCGCTACATTGTGTAGACGAGCATCGGAATTCAAAGGACAACTCTTCTGGATCGTCACATCAGAAAAAGAGCCGGGGGAAGGCACTGTCATCCATGACTGTGCGTACTCAAATTCAACGTGCAGACGCAGATGGAAGAGAGAGCCGCTCCCGTTCCAAACGGTCGTTTCAAGACGAAATTTCGGAGCTTGAGGGAGATGAAATTCTCCATACGTTCATTTCTATTCTTTTCATTTGTTATTGTATGCACATTATTTTAAACTCACATCAAAACGTAATACGCCCGGCTGCAGGCCTCACCTGGGACCAATACGCACTTCAAAGTAAGTTAAAATACTATTACATTCCAAAATAAATTAATCATATTCTTTTGTTTAAATTTTTCTAGTCATCTATCACAACACGGGTGGGAGAAGATCGCATCACTTCCGACCTTAGAAAACAGTGCCACACTTCGAGTCTGGAATTCGAAAACATTGTCCAGTCACTCTGGAGATGCCAAGGGTATATGGAAACTTGCAGATCGCTCGGGTACAACGACTTTCAACCCGGGAGACAGGATTGGTCAACTAATCGAAGAGTTGATGACAGCAATCGCCCAACAAGTGAGGAGTGCCAAGGAGAATTTAGGAGACTAGTACACAACAAAATGGAAGAAGCAATGAATAAACAGCCCACATCCCCAATGTCAAATATTATTCACACACACTATTGGCTAAACCATCCGGACCTACAGCTTCACAGAGATGATTCCTGGGCATTCAAATCATGGTTGGACATTTGGAAATCCAAAACACAAAGCTGGAATACTGAGGATTTCATTCACTTTTACAACCAACCTGGATGTGAACTTTAATCATTCAGTATTTAAATTTAAAAAATGGTGACTTCTCGTGTATTGAAGCTAAAAATGTAATTAAATTATGTACATATTAACTAATTACATTCAAAATTCCAACCGGATGACTACCCAATGTGATAAGTGTGAAAAATGAAAATGAAACGCTATTGAACAGTGTACCCTTGTAATGTATTGAGTGTTGTTATTAATAACAGTAATTTCACTAATTCTGATCATTTACTATTATCCAGCAATAATTTGGAAGACGTTTCAACGATTATTGTAAGAAAAGTTAGTTCATATATTGCATTACCTTGTCCCTTGACAAGCAACAACTCCATATCTTATTACTCCCATATATATATACCACTAAGCATATTAATCTTGTAGTGGCTTAACGAGATGGGTAATTTCAAGAAGAAAGTCTCTGCGTAAACTGGATTTACGGTCCTAAAAAGGACTCATTTTAAGCATTTCGAAAGCACGGGATTTTGTATACGACCAAGCGCAGTAACTTACATTGGAATGCACTGCCACAAAAGCTAGGATAAGCCAGTCGAACTCCTAGTGCCATATAATGGTGTGTGTGATTTGTGTTTTTTGTTTGTATCATTCCAGTACACGGGATGATATAATCTAGGATAAGCCAGTCGAACTCCTAGTGCTACGTTATATCACTCAAAGTGTGTTTTGTGTAGTGATCTATGAACTACGCATTACAAAATCCAAGTTTTAAGCACGCGTTATGTATTTAATGTTGTGAACTGTAAACTCCGAACTCCAAATGATATAAACTCACTCTCTATAAACTCCTGAAAAGTGATATAAACTCACTCTCTATAAACTCCTAAAAAAGTGATGTAAACTACAAACTCCCACACGTGATATACATAAACTCACTCTCTAAAAAGTGCTTATTTTATTTTATGATGCCTGGGTTGATAATACCAGTGTTTAGATTCGACATTGGTGTGCTCGTCCAACATATATCCACCGGTCACTCCTTTCACGTGACTTATGGTTCTCGATATAGAATCCAACGCAATAATATATATCTCAATGTATACCTGTACAAACCTTCATCACATACAGTAGATACTCGGGTATATAAAGAAGAAGAATTAATACTTTACACACCTAACATGAATGATAAACTTTTTTTTGATTTTTCAAAAATGCCTAAAATATCCCAAAATTTACATGGAGGTTCTCCACCACTGATTCAGTTCGAGATACGAGTACAGATTTTTATAATCAATTTTATTCAAACGGGAGTAACGGTTCCAACGATAAAACTCTTTTGGGGTTCAGATTTTGTAAACACGGGAACTTTTAATGCCAGGCTAGAAATATTTTAATCACGGGTCATCCAACATCAAATTTTAACAAATCCATAGTTCCTTGGGATAAGGAATTTCATATACTCCTGATAAAATGTCGGATAAGGGCATATGATGGAAATGGCGTCTGCTGCTAAGTACATCTAATACATTCAAGTACATTTTGATTGTTGTTGACTGTGGACCTGTGATGTGTGTGTGGAGGAGTCTGTGAGCAGCCAAAAGGTAAAATCTGTACACTCAAGATCATTTCTATGTGCTATAGGCAAAACCTATAGTGCATATCATCGCGCTATAGTGTCTCGTTTCTTTGGATATAGTGTCTGGCTCTGTTCTCTGCTACTGCACTAGCGAGGTGTGCAGAGCCTGAACGAGAGGACAACGAGAGTAAGAAAGTGCACAGAGCACAACAATGAATCACTCTCAATTTGCGTCTCCAACAGTCTGCACTCTAAAAAAGGCAGCTGTATTTACACTTTGCAAAAGTGCAATTTCAATTTCATATGGCACTTGCCATTTTTATCATTTATTTTACAACATTTTTATCATTTCAATAAATACAATTTCAATCAACAAAGTATCAATATCATCAACTTTTCAACTACAGTTCTCAGTCATTTTCAGTGCATACAGTAGACAGGGTGCATACTCAGCATCTACAATCTACAAAATACAAACTCCGCATTTCAAAACGATAAACGACCTTCTCATGTATCAATTAGTACACATACGTAATATAAAAAAAAAATTAAGATCTTTGTACAATATTTGTGAACGTAACATACCAAAAAAAATACTTTTTTAGTTTACTCTCCGCCTTCTGCAGGCAAAAACTTTTTTTTGACTTAGTACCTGACTTCTACTGGAATCGTGGACAACTTGGAAATCCCAACAAACACAATCAATTCGCCTACCAAGAGGCAGCCGGAAAACGTATACTCCTTTGGAATGAACCTCATTACAATAGTGAAGAAACTGAAACTCTCGAAATGCTACTCGGGGGTGACACATGCACAGTCCGTGTTAAGATGAAACAAGACGTCTCAGTACACAAAACACCTATAATCATCCTTACAAATCGACACATTCCATTGATGAGAGAGAATGCATTTAAACATCGTGTGGAGCAATATCATTGGGAGGAAGCTCCACAACTAAAAGCACTAAGTAAAAAACCACATTTGGCTCCACGTCGAACCATCGAACCAGATACTTACCACCTTCGGCAGTGCTTTCGAACTAATTTGTTTTTTCAAAATATTCATTTTATAAAATTGTGCCCAATTTTTGGGGGGAGGATTTTCCTCAAAGGAACTAGTAGTAATCAGTGAATCAGTGATAAGTGTGACGAACTCCGATAAACTGCTACATCATAGTATTGGAAGTGTTTTCTATAGCAGTTGGTTAAGACTTAAACCAATCTTCAGTATCATAATTTGTAAACGGGATCAAAACCTTCAAAGGTTACAACATGGGAAGAATTCCGGAAGTTTTAAGAACTCGGAGAGTCATCGCACATACGGGCAAAAGGAAACGCCCAATTCTACCAGGGATAAATTCAACAGCCGAAACGCAAAATAACGCACGAGGAAGCAAATGCATTACCTTACATTGCCTCCAAACTGCGCCATTTCAATATCAGCAGTGCCTACTGATCTGATATATAAACATCACAACCAGCAGACTTACAATATAACTAGCCTGCTTGGAGTTCGTAATCGCCTCACGGCTTTCGCACGAGGCGACTGGTACATCCAATGGAGACTCAACAAAGGCTGGCCGATCCAAGAAGGGGTCAAAAACGTCAAAGGGTACCAAGTCAAAAACTACCACTCTGCAGATGCTTCAAAGATGTGTTGATCAAAGTGGCCCACAACTGGACTATTGTGAAAACATGACATTTCCGATAGCTTTAATAGACCCAACTGTAGATCAAATTTGGGCCCAAGCCAATTTTACCAGATTTGAAACCCCCTGTGCAATATTGAGCGGAAAGATCGTAAATCGTAAAATTTACGATTTGAATGAATTTCTTTGTGAGCAGATAACTAACAGTGGCAAAATAAGTAGAGGAATCGTATTGGGAAATTTCATAATTCAGGACGGTAATGACACGTTATTATTCTTAAAAAATTAATTTAATTTTTGAATTCAGCGTATAAACAAACCATATAGTGCATATGTATATCAATATTTTTAATTCTATGATTCTCCGTACGTTTATGGAAACAATCAGGAAAACGCAGTTCTTTAAAATTTACTCTGCATACAAAGAAATTGAAAATTTTCTAACAACGACGAAGCGGACGAGACACCGCCTAAACGCAGCTCATCTCCTCAAATTTCCATCCGAGGAGGGATAAACATGTCTTTACGTTTTACTAATTTTATGTATTTCGGTTTCTTTTTTCTAAAACTGGAAAAGGTATGTACCATTTGTGACTACTAAAGATTCTATGTTGGAGTGCATTGAATTTTCGTCTTCGTATTCAACGTGTAAATAGCTGCTAAACGAGCTTTTGGGAGCCAACCCAAGAGAAGAATTGTACCATACGGAATTCGCAGACGTTGTCAGAACACTCTGAGGACCAAAAGGATATATGGAAACTTGCAGAAAAATCTGTCATGATTACGAGCCGAACACGAAAATAGCCAAGCTGCTGGATCAAGTTGTTCTGGAGATCATCTGGCAAAACGGGACAGGGTGGAAATTTATATACTCCTGATACGACCACCATTGGTCAGCTAAAATGTCGGGTAAGGGTTTATGATGGAACTGTCGTCTGCTGTTAACATATCATGAATCCTAATCTAAAATATGGAAAAGACGCCAATATGTCTCGATTAATGTTTACCCTATTGGAAGGTGAAGCGATTGTGAAATTTTGAAAACCTGCTATGTAACACGGGTCAAACTCCCGAAATCGGAAGCGCCAACATTCTCGGGCAGTCCCGCCCACTGGCCCGCCTTCCACGATCAATTTAAGAGCTTAGTAGCCGACAACACCGCTATTAGCAACACCGACAAACTTATACTCTTAAAAAAGTCTTTAGCTGCTGGCTCCGCATACCCTATGGTCCAGGCAGCTGAGCTGACGGATGCAAACTGGACCATCTACTGGGATGCACTCCGCACTCCACATATAATATTAAGAAAAGTTAGTACATATATTGTATTACCTCGTCTCTTGACGAGAGAACATCTCTATCTTATTACTCCCATATATATATACCACTAAGCATATTAATCTTAGAGTCGCTTCAAGAGTTGGGTAATTATGAAAAGAACGTCTCTGCGTAAACTGGATTGAAGGTCGTAACAAGGACTCGTTGTAAGCACTGGAAGTTTGAAAATACGGGATTTTGTATACGACCGAGCGCAATAACGGATTCTGCGGCAAGAAACTCGGAATTGGAATGCATTGTAACCGAGCTTCTATCGAAAATTCCTCCCTCTATTCATGGAAATTGTTATAGAAGGCTAAGAATCACCACACATTAAATTACCAAATATTCGGAAGTAAAGCGTTTTGCCAAATCGGTTCACAGTTTCTGAAAACTTCGTTGTACGCGTCCCTATGTATGGTTTTTTCTGCTTACGAATTATATTGATAATTGCATTTATGTAGTTCCTAGTATAATTTTTTTTTATTTTTGACTTACCGTGAGTTGTGTGTTTCCACGTTACCTGGTTGCATAAAGGCACTTTTTGTGGAAACCTTTTTTACGTATGTAGAAGTACAAAACTGGAAAAACTATGTTACGGTATTTCATATTTTATGTATACATGAAAGAATCAGAAAAGTAGAGATACTCTTAACAAAACAAACTGTGAACAACAACATATTAAAATAATTTGTTAAATAAGTTTTTAGTACTGTTTTAAGGCTTCCTTGATTGGCAAATGACGGTTGTTCCCTATCTATGTTGTGTTAAGATCAGTAATTTTTTCAGCATACATTTGTAGTGTAACATATGTTTTCCCTTAAATTTTTTATAAAAACATCTTTTACAATTTTCTAAAAATAATGATTAAGTATAGTTAAGTATAATGTCCATACAGTAATAACATTACCACTATTATTTGTATTACACTAAACAGTTAAGACAAGAAAAGTAGATCGCATATACATACTTTGTTTTGCCATTGACGTCTACATTTTCTTTCAACCTTTTGTTTTATACATAGTAATTTAAATAAAATTAACTTCATATCTAATATGGTAGTATATATATAACATTACATAAATAAAAATAATTATTTCATTAATTACATATTAAACCACATTCTTTTTTGAAGAGTTAATCAAGTACTTGCAACAATGTGTGAGAAGTTGTTTCCCACTGGACCCAGCTAGTTCATTACTATCAATTTCTCTGGTATAGATATCTAAACCATATTGACCTTCCTCAGGAAAAGTAATTACAAATATGACTTCATCATTCCTAACTGACTGGCTTGTGTACCTACGAATAAAAATGAAAAAACAAATAACAAATAAAATTTCACGTCAATTGAAAACTGAACAGACTTGTGAAAGTAATCATTATAAAGCAAGAATAAGATTTTCCCCGTACTTTGCAAGTTTCTTTTCATCTGTTCCATTTTTATGTAGAGTTGCCATAAAGTCTGTTAAGGGACGACTCATTCTAAACTCTATGGTTAACTCCTTCCCTGCGAAAATCAGTGGATCTGGATGACTTAAAGGTATTAATCCAAAGAGTCTCGTTGCTTTGGCTGGACCCCATTCTCCACTTGCACAGTCCGGAAGTGGTACCATCACCGTTGATAAATTACCACATTCTATTTTCACCTATATTCAAAACACAATAAAAACTGTTTTGTAGTAGCGTCTACATTGCTCATGAAGGATTTTTAAAAACCAAAATTCAAAAATACATATTCAAACAGTATTCCTTTTCATTCAAAAACGAATCTTACTTTGCACACTGATTTGAATTTCATTGGTTCTCCTGTTAAATATTCCCTAGGTGTGACAGCATTGGCAAAAACGTCAAGGAGAAAAGCTCCAGCGGATGGTGCATGAACCCTAAATGAAACTACAGGTGGTGTGACACTTTGCATTACAAA
>JAQGBI010001203.1:0-10889 GCA_034698325.1 Sminthurinus elegans
ATTTTTGGGTTGGGCTCGCCATTTTGGACCTCCTCGGAAGTATCATCCTCATCATTTACATTTGCAGTGCAATGCCGAAGATTGCTAAGCAACCTCATGTCATCGCAAGCTTCATCTCCGCCATTCCAAGTGGCATTTTTTGTATCGTTTGTGCCGTCGCTTTTCGAAAACGAGTCAAGGGAAGAGCATAACATGTTTTATATGCTGCCTGACTATGACAAATGAGGACAAGCTCTGTAGAATGTAGAATGGAGAAGACCGGATTTTTGAAACCGGAGACTCTAGACTCCAAAATCAACCTTATGTTTTGATTATTATCTGTTATCCATCTTTTCCTTGTTACATTTTGTAGTTAAAATTCATGATATTTGTCCTGGTACTTTTCTACGTCCTACTTTAACTTCCTCCTTTTTGAGCATTGTACATTTGAATTTTGAACTAATGAAAATTGATGAGAATAAAAATGAAAAGCTAGAGCAAAATTTACACAGGGTGAATGAGACGGAAAATATTGTACATTGTACAATGTACAGGGTTAATGAAAATGACAAGCGTCGCACAATGTACAATGTGAACAATGGCATTGAAATTAATTCATAAGTTTTCTCCTATTAAGTTTTCCTTGTAGCTTGTAACTTGCAAAGTTGAGTAGTCACTTTAATTTAAGAAGGAAACGCGAATTTTATCACTCAAGCATTTTAATTTTACTGTTTGCTACGTTGTAAGCTGCAAGACCAATTCCTAGAAATTGAGAGGAGAATTTTTTTGTACAGTTTCTCCTCTGGTTTTCCTGCACCTTTGAGCTCTGAGTTCCTTAAACTAGCTAAAAATACAGTTTGGAAGCGGAAAAGCTGGGTGCAGTGGAAGATTGTGGTTAATTAAATATTTACTGTCCTACTTGTTATTTGGAAGAAACAGCCTTAAATTCAAATACTATTTTAATTGTAAATTTTCATGTATAAATAATACATGATTTGGATTTCCAGGACTTTTATTTCATGAATGTTCCATAAAAAGAAAAAACTTCAATAAGAAGTAAAGTGCTGATGAACATTGAACAATTTATAAATAACGGACGATATTGAATAGGGCGGGAAAGTTGCATCCCGTTTTAGAATAAAGCGATGCCATTTGTTTGCGTTGCCTTGTAAATTTGACGCCGTTTAGTTTTTAGTTAGGTTTTAATTGTTTCGAAACATTACAGAAAGAGTCACGATGACTATGATGTGACGTACTGTCTTAAGTTAGCGTTAAACATCAAAGAAAGTCCCTACTACAATTATTTGTATCAAGATACGATTCTCTTTGACTTTTAGCAGTCCATTAAAATGGAATTCAAATGACGTGTGAATACAATGCGCAAACACTTGTCCAAAATTGAACAGTGTACAAAGATTTATCTTACCAAAAGACTATGGACAAGTGTACAAGAAAAATAAGCAGCTGAGTTGGATCACATGTACATCAAAAGCTATGCTGATTGTAATATTTTAATCTCCCTTGTGTAAAAATGTGAACAGCGAGTATTTGTTAGTGTCGTAGAAGACGGGCCAAACGGGTTTTTACCAAAAATCATGTTCAATCGGTCTTTCTTTGCAAATCTACCGTTTTTGGCAAACAGGAATTAGAAACATTATCACAGAACCCATAGAAAACCAACTGAAATAATGTAAAATATAGCAGTAGAATCGTTACTACAGTACCACTACTGATGAAACACTAGCTTTGAGTAATTGATGCTTTGCTATGGTTAAAAACAACTTGAAACGGCGTCCAAGTTTCACATCAGCGATAAAATTTGGTTCAGCATTTTGCTATTCGCATGGTTCGCATGGTTCAATTGTGAAAAGCAGTTTGAACGCCGCTTGGTTTCAAAATGATTGTAGAAGACACTCACAGTCTTAAGATCCGTGGTGTGCCATTCCGTGAGGTTGTGCTTCAAGCAAAGACAAATCCATTATCCAATAAATTGTCAACTTTTGTATGACTTGTACGCCGTTTACAAATTTTACCACTAATGCTAAATCGACCTCACTGTAGTTCAGTCAGTTGTAGTACAATAATAGGGTTTTCTGTGCAAAGTAAAGTTGAGGAAAGGAAACTATCAAAGTCGTATTTTTTCCAGTCTCGCATATCACACCTTCATTTTGAAGTACATGACGAATGATGAATTCCCGAACAGGGATGCAAATTTGGGGTGGACCAGTTTGGTGTTGAAAATTGCACTCATTCAAAATTTGTTAAACGAAACGGCTAAAAAAATCCGCTTTGATCTTTGAACAATTTCAGAAAGTGTTGAAAATTAATTTTTGGACCTTTGATTGAACGTCGTGGAGATTGGTCAAAACCAAAAGACAACAGGATTGATCCAAAACTCAAATACCGGATTCAGTCTTCTGATTAATGCTTGGGCTTTCATTTCTAAATCTACCAGATTTTCATTTAGCAGTTCCCTTTATTTAAGCCCTTTGACATTCATTTGATTCTATCCTTATATTAAATATAAAATTTGAATTTCGTGAGTAGTTTCCTTTGCTTTCACTTTTCGCGGGATCCAAGATCAAAGTAACACCTTTGTGGCATTGAAGGAGTTGAACGCCGACTTAAATAAATTTTGATAGTTTCAAGGTTTTTGTACTGGAGATGGAAATTGTGGCTTTTTTCTATTAAGCTCTGCTCTTCAATTTCCGGTGAGTGACAAAGTAAACGCATGATCTGTAAATACCTAGATATAAATCAATATAGACAGTTTACATTTTTTGCCTGCGGCATTTGGTTGCCATGTCAATTGGCTACTTTTTGTTCTCATGTTGATACTGTTTTACTTTCCATATGCATTGAAATCTCTTCGTTTACGTATAATTTTCTGTAAAGCCAATATAAACCGATAAAATCTCTGAAATTTTGTGGGCATTTCCATCTAAACAATGTACAATAAAAATATTTTTGAGATAATAAAACTGCGTAATTAAAACCGCAGAATTTCCATTACATCATTCGTATCTAAATCGTGCAGTACAGAAAGGAAAGTATAAAAGATCCGACGTATCTTACAATTTGTAGTTAAATGAAACAATTATATTTTCCAAACGGCGTCCACCTTGCGCAAATGTTTTTGTTGTTAAAATCAAGTTTAAAAGTGTATGTGAGACATTCTGCTGAGAAACAGGGAAACATCACACCTTGTGTTCGCCTTGTCAGTTTATTAAAATCTTTTATCCCTGAGATCTGACATATGGGTTTGGCGGTTTGTCCAATTTTGACTCGTTATCGAAACTCTCAACAATTTAAATTGTTTTTGGACGAAGCAGAGGCAATAGGAGAAGAGAGACATCCTTAGTCTTTTTACATGTGCATGAATATTATTCGGAAAATAATTATTCCTGCATCATAGACAGTACACAGTGCATGTGCATTTTGTCCGTCTTTTCCTCTCTGCTCTGACTCTCTCATTTGCATTCACACAGAGTGAGACTGAGCTTTTATGGCTTGACGAAATATGCAGACGCTGCAAAAGCTTGTCTTGTATTTCGCTCATGAGCTCATGCACTCTGTAATTTGAGCTTCGTACACTTTACATTCTGTCGTGTCTGGAATATTGATAATTCCATTTGAAATTTTCACTTCTTCATCATTCAAGCTCTAAAGGCCGTGCAGAATCCTCGTATTTGGTGAGCTATATTTGTATCTTTTATTGTATTCCATCAAGAGCTCCACATTCAGCATGACTCTATTTTATTGAGCATTGAAGAATTTACAAGGTATTTATTTTACACTATCATTCATTTTTTATTGAACAGGATGTGAGCAATTCCAGTTTCCGGTGGCTGTGAACTCCTGTAGATTTTCAAAAAGAGGAGCCATTGTTATTATTAGTATTCAACTTTTAGTGTGGAAAGGAAGTGAGGTTTGTGTAAGTGGTCAATTTGAGCGCAGGTTTTGTGTCAGCTTGCAATTCAGCTCACAACTAATTCCATCATTTAAAACTATTTGAAGTTGCAAATCGTTGAATTGATTTCCTCGTTTTGTGTCTACTTATTTCCTCGTTGTATATTTTATGATTTGTAGGTACTCTTTTGGAATCGGAACTGATCTTAAATTTTCCTCGTCAACATGGCTTTTAGACAAGGAGACACAATTGATCTCAAGACGCTGGATAATGTAATTGTGACTCAAGTACGTTTTTATTATGAATCAGAGTTGAAATATTACTCTGTAGCATGTGTATATTCATGGATTTAAATGGACACCGAATGTTTTTGAATTTCCATTCGAGCATCAAAGTACAAGTTTTGTTAATTGCTGTACAAAAAACGTGTAAATTTGATTAAAACTTGTACTTTGGTTTGTAACGCAGGGCGAACTGGAAGTTGCCAACTTTGTCTGGAGCATTAAAAATTTTAAGAAATACCAACGGAACGTGTCATCTGAACTCATATCACAAAAAAATGGAACCAAGTGGTAATTTAATCCCAAGCCGTGTTAAAGGCCCATTTTAATGCTTAAAATATAACCACATTAAAATATAAATAACAAATTAATAATATTTGTGATTAGCTGTTCTCTTGTCTTTATTTATATTGTTAAAGGAGCGCGACTGTGAGTTGTTCGGAGTATACTGGGAACATATACATTAGTTTACAATTAGAAGAGACCAGATTTGATTTTCCAGTTAAAACCACTTGTGCTTTACATTTTCTCAATTCTGAAATGAAGGTCCACCGAGGTTATCTTACTGTTTTTAATCTTTTCCATATTTTTAGTACATAATATATTTGTTTATTCTTGCAGATTTTACATTCACTTTGTTTAGGGACAAGGCACACTGCTGTATTTTGGGTTTGGGGTGGCTAAAAATTGATTTTGTGACCAACAGCGTTTGTCGTTTTTTTGACATAACAAGGTGTAGAAATGCCTACGCTACGTAGTGCATATCTGAAATATTATGGAATTTCAATTTCATACACGATGCTAAACTTCACCAACAAAAAGTTTCTCAATGCTTTTTTAATGGAAAAGTTTCAAAAGATCTTAAAATTCTTAAAAATTCTTAAGTTGACATTGTATGCGGTATTAGTCCTCTGTCTGTAGTATTCAGTGGACAAGTTGCCTGCTGCTCCTTTTTGCTCCTTTTGTTGCTAGAGAAAAAAATTTTTTCAAAAATTATGATTTTCTAAACAGAAATTTAAGTATAAAAGTTCACGAATTCTTGAAAGATGCACAGTAGTATGGATGGTTATATATTACAATTACTGTGCAAAAAATGACAAGAGTCTATTTTGACGTAAAATGTTCCATGTGGAATATTTCATAGCATGTAGTTGCCCTTCTCACAAACATTGATGTTTTTCATAAAGTGCTTGTTTAATATTTTTCATAAAAGTACGTTTGTACATCAAAATCCGGATTTGGGATGTTACCGGGTCAACGGTCATTCATCTTGTTTACGCTAACATTTGTTGATTTTCAAGTCTACAAATGACACACTGAAGTGTAGTTATAAAATTCTGCATTTATCGAAAAAATTCACCTTTAAGTGACCTTTGACTTCCATTACCAAGGTTTTTAAGGTTTGGAGTTTTCAAGCCTACGTCTCACGGACACTTTTGTTCATGATACATGAACTTTAATTGTGATTTAAATCAATTAATACCCTTTAGAGTTTTAGTTTACCCAAGATCCGAAAAAATCCCCAAAAACTCCGAAAACTCCGAATTTTCGGACTTAGATTTGATTGGATGCAAAAATGGTGTCCATGTTCGGAATCTACGCATTTTTTACCCCTATGTCTTGGTTCTCAGATTTTTGGCCACGGAAAACCCAAAATCCAGCAGTGTGCAAGGAATTTATTTTTTATACTTTTTGTACACCCAGGTTATTCCTATAGCCGTGATTTTGAATGGAAGGGAAGAACGCATGAACTTTTTTTATCGGGTATGAATTCGTTCCTGGAAGCTGACGAGGGTTACGTGTCGGATGATGGGACGCTCAATCTTTTTTTCCGAGTGATAATACACGCCCCTGAAAAGTTCAATGCGGATGGTGAAGAATCTGGCGCCGGAGCTGCTAGTTTGGCTACAGTTGGTCAAGAGTACAAAACATTTTTGGAAAATGGAGAATTCTCTGACCTGACCCTATCCACCAGGACGAGCTCTTTTCCAGCATCCAAAATATTTTTGGCAGGTACCCAGTACACAATGTATAATATTTCAAAAATTCGCTGCTCAAATCTCAAATATGAAAAATTTACAAAACATCTTTTATTGATTTTTGGGATTTTTACTGCTTGACAAGACTTTACAATTCTCTAAGAATTTGTTAATTATTTATTTTAAAGGTCAGAGTCATGTATTTAAGACCATGTTCTTAACTGACATGCTCGAGTCAATGGAAAATGTGGTCAAGATTGAGGATTTCTCGGATGAGACCGTTCAAGGACTTTTGGAATTTCTCTACACTGGACATTGTAAATCATTGAAAGAAAACGTAATGGAATTGCTCAAGATCAGTGACAAGTATGAGGTGGTTCAGCTCAAGAGAGAATGTCAACAAATCCTTATAAACAAATTGAATGTCGAGAATGCGGCTGACATGTTCATCTTGGCGAATGATTATAATGCATCAGAACTCAAGGCACAAGTGGTTGCTTTCGTAAAAATGTACACTTTATAATTCCCTCTACAATTTTAAACATCCTAATTTATAACATGGAAACGTAATATGGTGTTTTATGAACGTGTTTTACTAGATTTTGTCCAGGTTGAAATTTCATCACCATGATTGTGATTTGTTTGTTGTTCCTTACAATTAGATGCAGAAAAGAAGAAACGAATTGCAGAAACGGATTCCTTCAAGGAGCTCAAGAAGACACACTCTGAAGTTCTTTTGGACCTGTATTCATCATTTGTTTGAAATTCCAAGTTAAAATCATTTCCGAATTGGATTTCAGATTACTTTTATTCAACAAATAACCAAATAAAAATAACTTGTGTATTTGTCTTTTTATTATTGATTTCTTGTACTTTCTGATAACTAAATATTCATGCCAAATGGGATAACCCCATTAAAAAATTGAGCAGGATGTACCTTGTAGGGTCTTTTTAGACAAGGGCGGGTTTTGTCCAGAATTCTCATCAATTTGGCTTTTCTTTGCATTTGTAAGGTTCTTCCTTCGAGTGAGTTCTCATGTGAATCCTCGATGCAGATTTTGTTTTGCATCTAAAATCACAAAGTGAACATTTTTCATTTTTTTACTCGCTGTGAATATTGTATTCATGCAAATTTACATGGCATTTTCTAATAGCCTTGTATTAAGGCAGTGCATTAAGGAAAAGATTAAGAGCATTTTTTCACTCCTTTGTGAATCAACAGATGCTTTCCTAAACTCTGTTTTGTCTTGAAAGCGAATTCACAATTTGGCTCTGAACATTTAAAAGGCCGGAAGTCGGGGTCGGAGTGAATATTTTTTAAATGGTTTGTCACGACGCTTCTCGTTTTTCCTCTGAATGGACAAAGTTCACATTTGTACTGTCGCTCGTCGCTGTGAGTTTTCAAATGTGTGGAAAGATTATTCTTGGATTTGAAACGAAATTCACATGATTCAACTGAACAAGCAAACGGTTTTTCATCCGAATGCACAAGTTTATGACTAGTAATTGCTTGTTTTGTCTTGGCTTCAAAATTGCAGTTGGGCTCGTTGCACTTGAAGAATTTTTCAAGGGTGTGATTTTTGATGTGTCTTGTGAGGAGTTCTTTACTTTTCCCAGAATATTCACAAAGTGGGCATTTGATTGAAGCAAGCTTTTTGCCCTCTTTCGGCTCATGAGTGACCCGATGAAGTTTTAGAGAACAACTTGAAGCAGCTGAATATTCACAATTTGGCTCTGGACATTTGAATGGCTTTTCTTTTGTGTGTCTTCTCGTATGATGCACAAGAACATTTTGGTAAGCCGTGGCATAAGAGCAGGATTCAAATTAACACGCAAAAGGTTTTTCTTCCGTGTGTATTCGAGTGTGTCTAATGAGACAAATTTTCTGGATCGAAGAGAAATTGCAGTTGAGATAAGCACAAAAGAATGATTTTTGTCCAGAGTGGATTTTTGTGTGTTTGACGAGGTTTGATCTTTCTTTTGCAGCGTAGTTGCATCCAGACTCCGGACATGAAAAAGGTCGAGATTGATGAGATCCAGGTGAAGATTGAGGAAGATGCACAGTTTTTAAATGGGCGGTGATGTTTTTTTTTCCATTTTGTCGTCAAAGGGCATTCGGGACATTTGAAGGGCTTCTCATCTGAGTGTGTTTTTAAGTGCCCTTTGTATGTGCTCAAGTTTTTTGTTAAAAAGGGACATAGGGCGCACTCGTGCACAACCGAGGGTTTTCTCGGCGCACTCATTTCACCTCTCAAGTAAGAATTTTGAGATTTTAAAATTTTATTGTACTTTCTGGATTCTAGATTCTAGAGCTGCATTAAACTATTTTTGACAATGAATCCGCTTTTTATTACAGCTTTTTGTCAAATCTCCGGAACAACTAAAACTGTCTAGTTTCTTTAGCACTAGAAAATAGGTAGTTTTACTGCGGGGTGCTTCTATTACTGTGTGCTCCACAAACATTTATAAATCGTTGGACGTTCCCCCTGCTTTCTCTAGCCCTGCACTTAAAACGTAGTATTTTTCCTGAACTTCCAAAATTGGATGGGGTACAAACTACACGTTTTGAGTTTATTGTCAGCATACGTTTTCTTTTACTCAACTTTTTTTGAAGGATAAATCCGGAAATCTTTTTCCGTTGTATTTGTATTGAATACGTGGTGCGGAATGCTGAAGGGCAGCCAGAATTACTGGAGGCTGCAGGTACTAAAAAAACGGACAATGTCTCAAAATAGTGAAAGAAGGAGAATGGAATTTGTACAAGGTGGATTCATCTAAATACGGATTTGTAAATTTCTTGGAAGGGAAGCAAAATCCTAAGCACATAACACATTTTCTCTCTCGTGCGCCGTGCCTTATATGTAACACAAGTTTATTACAGAACACAGGTTATTTCGAGTTATTAATCTTTAGTCAGATGTTCATTTCGTACGGCTAAAAAACTAAAGCGGCGTCCAAATGTCACATCAGTGATAAAACTTTAAAGTTGTTCAAAGTTTACATTGTTCCATTGGAAAAGGATAAGTGGAACGCCGCTTGCTTTTAAAATGCCTGTCGAAGAACCACAGAGACTGAAGATGAAAAATTATGAGATTATGGTTCAAGCAAAGAGACAGACAAATCAGCTACTGCTGAATGACAAACAATGATCAATGAACAATTCCTGATCAGTTGAGTCAATATCGAACTGCAAGTTTCAAATGACATGGGGAATCTTTATAAAGTGACAAAAGAACCAATTCAGTCGAATCCAATTCAATGACAAGTCAGCTACTGGCTTTGCATGAGTCGAATTGATTTTAGAATTGTGTAAAGGGACACAGGAAATTCCGGAATTTGTGACTTGTACATAATTTTCATGTAAACGATCGACTGCAGCTTATCTTAATTTATATTAAACATAAAAAGAATTTATTTCAACAAATCATCAACGTCGAAGTTTTGGAACAAGTATTCAGCTTGCGTTGAATAGACCACAGAAACTTTGGTTCATTACGACAAGGTGATAAAATGTATTCGTTTTGTTGTGTAAATTTAACGCCACTTAGTCTTTGCTTGAGCCTTCAGCGTATCTGAAACTCTCAAGGTTTTTGTTTGATTATAAAGTGATGTCAGATACAGTTTTAATTCAATCAATTTTAAATAGCGAAAACTGACAACAGTATTCTCCAACTGTTTTATGACAAGTTCAACATTTGATTGAGATTCAAATGAAACGCCCATGCGCAAATAAATGACAAAATATTGAGCATTGTGTAAGGTTTTATTTTTTACAAAGGAAATAAGTAGCCGAGTTGCACATAAATCAAGCTACATGCTAATTGTGGTACTCCCAGTTCCCATTCAAAACATGTGATCACAATATACTTTTTCCTGCCGCTTTGTAAGACTGGTCCCTTTTCTGGTAATCTACGGGGTTTCCTTCCTGCGGGTTCTCACGTATTTTGCCAATAAAGATTTTTTACTTCCATTTGTACAAACAAAGTGGACATTTTACTTTTTCTCCTCGCTGTGAATATTTTATTCATGAAGTTTTACATGGCATTTTCTAGTGGCTTGCTAATCAAAATTTGGAAAAGAGCAACATTACTTTTTCGCTTTTGTGTGAATCAAGGCATGTCTTCTTAAATCAAGCTTCTTCTTGAACGCCGCACCGCACTTTGGCTGTGTACAGTTAAAAGGTCGAAGGTCAGAATATACATTTTGTATGTGAGCAATGACAACTTGTCTTGTTTTCCATCGGAACAAAGTTCACTTTTGTAATATATATTTTACCCACCTCCTGTCGGAGGGGTTTAAAATCTCCATAGCAACGACTTTAATATTTTAAACTGAATCAGTATAAATGCACAGAAAAATTATATTTCATGATATTTTAAGAGCCCTAATACCCGTGACAAAAAAATCCCCCTGGAATATCGACCAAATGATGACCAGAAAGCCATGTTCAAATATAAAATTTTTGTAATACCGGAAAGCCTGTCAAATCTCAAGTAAAAGCTTGTGGCTCTGAACAAAAACTCGCAGTTTTGAGATTTTTCAAAAAAACAATGACAGAATTGGATGACTGGCACATTGCAACATGTTTTAGCCAAATTTTATAAAATTAAGTTGAGAAATGTGCCCACAGTAAATTTTGAAAGATGTTTTAAAGTTTGAATAGATTTGTGAATGTTGCGTTAGCAACGGGTTGTTATTTTGCTTGTAGCTAAGCAACGGGGCGTCGTAGCGACTTGTGAG
>JAQGBI010001204.1:0-10886 GCA_034698325.1 Sminthurinus elegans
ATTTTCCCAGTGACTGGAGTCTCGTCAATCCCTTTGCATTTATTCAAGAGGTCAATTGCGACCTCCTTGGCAGATTTTCCTGGCTTGGCCTCCGCATAGTTTTTACACATCCGTTCTAGAATTGACAGAGGAGTCGTAGCAGCCCTACTGATTTTGACATCAAACATGCGGTGAAATCGTTCCAATTCCTTTTGAATAATTTCCCCATTTTCCCCGCCAAAACCCGAGATATTTTGAATTGTGTACTTTGTCCGGCAGAGGCGCTGGAATCCATGTGGTGTCATAATAGTACAACTCTCTGGCTTATTCAGGGAGCAGGCCAATTTAGCCTGAAGTTTATTGCTCGCCGTTCCAAAGGACAAGACAAATCCAGTTTCATGATGAACCCAGCGACGGAGTTCATCCGCGATCAAAGCGCCGTAAATAAGGCGGATTTCATGAGCGTGATAATCTGGGCTTGGAATTTTGTCAGGCTGTCGATATGTGCCAAGTATTCTCATACCGAGCTCGGAACCAGAAATTGAGCCTTTTTCCGTCTCCATGACAACAAAGGGGTCCTCGATACACGTGGGGTCTGTATGTTTTTTCCTAAAGGCACCGAGCATCAAAACGTGGAGAAAAGGAGGGACTAATGTGCCACCGAATTCTCGTTGGTAATCAACCCGCCGGCTCACTTCCTTTGTGATGTCCAGGTAAAAATCATCTCGAGAAGCCCTTTCAATCACAGCAGTGGGGAAATGGACTTTACAAAAGCGGATGAAACTGTGCAGAATTTCATCGCTGGCTCTGATTGGAGCAAAGTTGTCACTTCTTCCAAATCTTTCTCCTGTCATGATGACCTCCAGGTCAACTCCTTTACTTCTGCATATTCTTCGTGCAGCCTTGAGGGCATTTTCCCCAGTGGATTCGTCTTTCTTCCTCGAGATGCCCAAACGCTTCCCCGCCGCATTTATCGCCAAAATTCTGAGAAACCAAATCAAGACAGAGGTAAAATAAAATTACTGCAACACTCAAACTGTAATAAAACCAGTGTGTGGTAGCGTCATGTGCTGGTAATTTTTCAAAATTAAAACAGCATCATTCAGCTTCCAGAATTAAACATAGCCAATAGCCATTTTCCTGGCTCAATTACTAGCCAATTTTCCCGGGCTCAATTAATAGCCATGTTTTCTAGCTCAATTAATAGCCAATTTTCCTAGCTCAATTTATAGCCATTTTTCCTAGCTTAATTAATAGCCATTTATCTTGGTCAAAGTAATACCGCAACAGCTAAGAGAAATGGCAATATTTCTGGGCTACAAGGTCTGTCGCTCTGGCTATTTGTAATTAAAGAAAAAAGAAAAACAGAGTAAATTAATGTTTAAAAATGTATTTTCTTACATGTTGTCATGGTTGACAACCACAACAGGGGAATTTTTTTCCTATTAAGTCCGGGCATTTCTTCCTGGCCCAAAGTTGAAACTCAAAGGAGTCCACATCAGCATGAAGAATTATCCTCGTTTCCGGTATTTCCCTAGTCAAGTTCTCGCCACAGTCATTCACCTTGTACGAATTTTTAAGATGAATGTCTTCGGGGGAATTAAACGCCCCACTAAACATGTCCCCTTGAAATCCTCCTTTTTTCTCTTGACTCTTGATTTTTTCATCTGTTGGTAGCAGGATTATTCTGTATTTATTGAATTTCATTGGATACCAGTTCCGCAGTGTAGTATCTACACCGTATTGTTTATGGCAAATTACTTAATTTTCCTTTTCTTCTTGGAGACAGTACAACAATGTGAAATAGATGCACATACTTTTGTTTCTCCCGCGTAAAATGGATTTATGGATTGTTCTGCTTCCTGGTTTTGCATTTTATATTGCTACAGCCACGGCAAAGAGGGACAGAGGATGAGAAATACAGTGTGTATTTATCTACTGTTATTCTAGTGTAATGCACTAGTTGTCTGGAATCTGAAATCTGGAATCTGTAGCCTGGAGCAGAGTTGTGTTTCCTAGTATTGGGAGGACCACTACTATTTTAATTTTACTTCGCACAGGTAACGAAGGAAGCCTCAGTCTCAGCCTCAGCTGCATTCCTCTCCAGCGGAGAGTATTTCAAGACTGCTTGAAATTTCAGAGTTGGAGTTGCTTTTTATCCCCTTCCTTTTATGTATTGAGAGTAGATTATTATCATGTACATACGGATTCCACCTTTTTTGTTGTACCAGGATCTTAGATAATTTCTTTGTTCTTAATTTCTAACACTCTTTCCTTGTTGTGGATTATGTAATCTTGGAATTTCCAAGTGTTTTTCCTTATTCATGATGATTATATAATATGCAACATGATGATGTAATAGAAATGCATTATAGATATCCAGTATCGAGTATTATATAAAGGTACAAAAAGTGTTCCTATTATAGATTATAGATACATTGTTTGACATATTGTTTACAATTTAGAGTCTTTGAAAAAAATTTAGAGCCTTGAGAGTTTTCCTTATTCATTGTTGCATCCTCAATGGTCAAGGACGGATTCTAGATTCCAGTTTCTAGATTCTCTGCTCTGCAGAATGCATAATCTCAGCTGGCCACTGCATCTTTGTTATTATGCATTATGCATTACGCATCATGTGTACAAACTACAATGTACATGCTACATGCTGCATACACGGTCCACGTTCAACAGGTGAGGAATTCTCTATGCTCTATAACACGTAGAATATGGGGATACTTACAGTGTGTATCCACTACACACAATTCTACATTCTACATTCTATTCATTATTGCGTGTGTGTATTGACTACTGGGCAGGATCACAACAGCTGTAATTTTTCATAGTACAAGATCTCTCTCAAGACTCTCTCTCCCTTTCAAACATTTACTTTGTTTCATGTCTGTTTTTTCTATTCGCCTTTTGAAATTTGAGGATCATTTAAAAAGTGCAACATTTTAATTTATTTATACCCCTTTGACATTTAACAGTGTCGTCTTATTCCCAAACTGCGTGTGATATTGATACAAAAGACAAATTATCTATTGTCATTCCAACTAAATTATTTTAAATCCCAGTCCGTCATCTTGCTCATTATGCACTATGCACTATGCACTCATGTTGTTTTTTATTCACGATGCCCAATGCTCAAAATGTGCAATGCCCAATTTTACTTGTCACTTACTTGCAACTTGTTCATGAACATTGAATATTTATGCAATTTTAGCCATTGCCGCACTTTACTAAAATAAAATGCTCTCAAAGTTTTCAAACTACAAAGTACATAATTTGAAAATTGAGTACTTTTTGTTTTAAGAGTCTTGAAATGGATTTATTTGAAAATGTAGGACATGGACAGAGCATTTCCGATTTACATGAACAAAGAACATGTCATGTCTAAATGGGAGAAATGTTGTGTGATTTTTTCAAATGTCCAATAATTATTGTCACTTTTTATTTCACTTATTTCTGCAAGAGAACTTGACTTTGGAAATTGTTTTGACATCAATCTCTTGACTTCTTTTAAACCCAAGGACAAATCGGAAAATTTCCACATAGTCATTGGAGCTTTGAATTTTCAACTGGTTTTCAACTTCTTTTGATGGGGTCGGCTTTCCCTTGCTCTTTTCTGCTGTTTCTGTGAAAATAGTGACAGTCATTAGAGTTTCCTCAATTTTGAAGTATTCAAGTCTTTCCTTAAAGTCCATGGCAAGTTTTTGCACAAAAAGCTCAAAGGCGAGCCAATTTCGCGGCCCTAAAAATTAAAAAAATCAAAGTTTATCAAAATTTCCTAATTTCCAATGTATTCAAAATTTCAAAAATCCCAAAATTTCCAAAAACTCCCAAAATTTCCAAAAACTCCCAAAAGTTCCAAAAACTCAAAATTTCCAAAAACTCCGAAAATTCCCAAAAACTCCCAAAATTTCCAAAAACTCAAAATTTCCAAAAACTCTCAAAATTTCCAAAACTCCCAAAAGTTCCAAAAACTCCAGAAATTTCCAAAAACTCTCAAAATTTCCAAAAACTCCCAAAAGTTCCAAAAACTCCCAAAATTCCCAAATTTTTCAAAACTCCAAAATTTCACCTGTACTCAAAATTCCAAAAAATATTTGCATTGGTGATTTCTAATTTTTCAAAACCAATTCAAGTTTGAACTTACATTTGAATGTAGCGGAAACACTGACGGACTTATTTTGAATCTTGGCAGTAACTGGAGTCTCATCAATCCCTTTGCATTTATTCAAAAGCTCAATCGCGGCTTCCTTTGCAGATTTCCCCAGTTTTTCCGAATATTTTTGACACATTCGCTCCAGAATTGGCAGAGGCGTTGAGGCCACCCTACCGATTTTGACATCAAACATGCGGTGAAATCGTTCCAATTCCTTTTGAATAATTTCCCAATTTTTCCCGCCAAACCCCCAGAGATTTCGAATAGTATATTTTGTCCGGCAGAGGCGCTGGAATCCATGTGGTGTCATAATAGTACAACTCTCTGGCTTATGCAGGGAACAAGCCAATTTAGCCTGAAGTTTATTACTCGCCGTTCCAAAGGACAAGACAAATCCAGTTTCATCATGAACCCAGCGTCGAAGTTGATCTGCAATCAAGGCGCCGTAAACCAGGCGGATTTCATGAGCGTGATAATCTGGGCTTGGAATTTTGTCAGGCTGTCGATATGTGCCAATTATTCTCATGTGGAGCTCAGAACCAGAAATTGGCCCAGTTTCCGTCTCCATGACAACAAAGGGGTCATCGGTGCACGTGGGGTCTGTATTATTCTTTCTAAAGGAGCAGAGCATCAAAGTGTGGAGAAGGGGTGGGACGAGCGTCGTAGCATACTTCCGTTGGTAATCCACTCGTCGAGTGACTTCCTTGGTCACGTCCAGGTAAAATTCATCTCGAGAAGCCCTTTCAATCACAGCAGTGGGGAAATGATCCGCGCAGTAGCTCATGATACTGTTGAGGATTTCATCGCTCGCTTTAATTGGAGTGAATGTGTCGGTTCTTCCGAATCTTTCTCCTGTCACGATGACTTCCAGGTCAACTCCCTTCGTTTTGCACAGTCGACGAGCAGCCTTGAGGGCATTTTCCCCAGTGGATTCGTCTTTCTTCCTCAAGATGCCCAAACGCTTCCCCGCTGCATTTATCGCCAAAATTCTGAACAAGGAAAAAAATAAAATGAAATTAGTGGAAAGGTCAGAAAATTCTGCTTTTTTTGAATGCAAAAAATTAGTGTCAAATATTGCATTTTTCTTTTAAAATGTCAAGCTTTTGAGGGCGAGGTTTAGAAAAAAAAATTGCTGTATGGATTCATAAAATATTGAATTTTTTACATGTTGTCATGGTTGACAATGACAGCAGGAGAATTTTTGCCAATCAGATCCGGTCTTTTCTTACTGGCCCAAATTTGAAACTCGAAGGAGTCGACGTCAGCATGAAGAATTATTCTCGTTTCCGGTATTTCCCGTCTCATGTTTTCACCACAGTCCACCATAGTATATTTGAGAAATTCCTGGCAGTCGGGGGATGATTCGAATGAGTCACAAAACATGTTTCCTCGAAATTTTATCATCTCCTTCTCGTTCACACTCTTTGCCTCTTCTCCTCTTTTTTGTGGAAGCATCATGCAGAATTTTCACTATATTATTTATTTAAACACTTTATTAATACTTGTAGGGTGATAATTTACTCAGTTTCCCTTCTCTTCTCTGAAACAATACAAAACGGAAAGGGAAAAAAACGTTGGTGTAATTTTTTATCTTTGAATTTTTTTATTTTTTTTTGTATTTTCAAGTATTCCTTTTTGTATGATATTTTCTGTTCTCTGTTCACCTTTTGAAAATTAAAGAACCTGTGACAAAAGTGGGAGAATTCTTATTATGAATTAATTTGACGGTTGTGAATTGGATGGTGGATTGTGAATTCAAAAGCATTTCAGGAATGTGGGCTGACTCACAGCATAAAATATATAATTAAATATGGAAAAATGTGCTATAGACAGAGTGGAATTTTTTCAGCCTAGATCAGAAATTCTCATGATTCATCATTCATCATGTTATGTCCATTCCACATTCTATATTCCACATTTAGAACCATTTTTTGCATTTTTCTTGAAGCGAACATGCAAGAAACATGAAAGAATTTTCTGCATATCCCAACAAACGTTAACTACAAATTGTCAATTTTCTGGGTGGACAAATAATGGATGCTAATTATATAATAATTTTTAGTGCCTTTTTTCATGTGCATTACTTTTTTTCATTATGACCAGGAAAAATGGAAATTATTGTAGGGATTCCAAATGGCGCCAAAAAAGTTGACAGAGAAAAGATTGATTTTTTCACAAAAAAAACAAAAACAAAAACAAGCATAAAGATTTAAATCACCTGAATAAATTGAATAATGAGATAAATTATTAAGGGGAACAGCTGCAAGTCAGAAGGCTGTTCACTGTTCACTTTTCTAGAAAAATCCTGTATTTAATACAAATTTGTTATGGCGTTTTTCTTTTACAGTGTAAAAAACGGCATGTGACAACTGACAAGAATCTTATTTTTTAACGGCGTGCGATTAACAAGTTACAAAAATTATCTCGTGTTTTTTCTAAGCATACTCATTTAAATTCCAGTCACTTCTCTTTCTCATTACATTGTACATTGTACCGTGTGTTGCTAAACTAATAAGAGGCGATAAGACTGTGAGGCGGCCTGGGGAAAGTTGAGAAAAAAAGAGACGAGGCAAAATTAAAGACACACGGAACAGTCTCTTTTGAGTGAAAGTACATTCTAGACTAAAATAAAGCAACAAAAACAGCCTCATTTCATGCTCAATTCCAGGCCAGGCTCTGAGGCCAGTCAATTCAAGCCTATTTTGTTTTTGTTTTTTACTCATGTGAGTAAAAATTAATTATTTGTAAAATCAATTAGTAAGTAAACTGTTGTGAACAAATTATTTGTGTTTCTTGTTGTGTAACTGGTGTCAGTTAAATGTTAAATGCCATTCGGAATGGAGGAAGAAACTCATTTTGATAAAAATACACCGGAGATTGAGGCACAAGGTAAAAAAAATTTACTATAATAATTATTATTCTTTAACTTCCTACTTGTTAAATACATTATGTTTGTATACATTCATTTGTTTTAAATTCCATTTATTCTTACCTATTACTTATATTTACTTATTTTACTTCCAAACTAAAGTTGATATTTATTCTATTTTTTTCTGTTTAGCCCTTGTCTTTGCTGAAGAAGAAATCATGTCAGCATCCAGTCAAAATCCGTTAGATATTTATGAATTTGAAGAAAATAGTTTTGATTCTGAAAGTGGACATCAACATAATAATGGAGAAGAAGAAGAAGAAGACAAATTATCAGAGAAACTGAAGATGATAAACCAGGTACACATTCATTTTGTAAATTCGTGCATCATCAAATTTATATTTTGTCGTGTTTTTGGAATTGAGAATGAAACATGCAACTACATTTTATTATTTTTAACATTTGTTTTTTATAGAATTTCATTGGAAAGCTAATGACGAAGCTCCAGTCTCTGTATTTTTGAACTTAAGAAGGGAATTCAATGCTGATTTTGAGAAGCCCAAGTAAAAGATTATTAAATTATAAATATCATGTTAAATTTTGCACATGTTGAACAAATACAAACTTTTACACTATATTCTTTCATTTTTATCAACCACATTATGTAAAATAATCATTAGTATTACGTTTTTATTTTGTTTGTGTTATTTCAGGAGCAAAAAAATTAAATTGTGGAAAAAAATAGCAGAAAAAATGGAACAAAATGGTTATCCAGGATTGACAGCTGATACTTTAAAGAAAAAATTTGATAATTTGACCAAAACATACAAAACTCGACAAGGTAACAGTTTTATAATTTATATGGCAGTCAATTGCACCTCTATTAAATTATGTGTGTAAATCATAATACATTTTACACATTACGATTTCGTTCAACTCAAATTAGTAATAATTATTTCTTCTTATTTTTGTTTTTTTAGCCAACAGAAAAAAGACAGGAAAAGGAGCACCTAAAAAATGGAAACATGAGGATATTCTTGACGAAATTTTGGGTTGTAGAGCATCTATTAAACCTCCTTCAAATATTTTGGCAGATACTGCTCCCCAGTCCTCACCTTCCACATCCACTACTGCTGCTGCTGATACTCTTACAAATTTACAACAATCTCCAGAATCAGAAATGTCTCCTGGAGCTTCTACAAAAGAGAAAAGTGATTTGGGTTGTCCACTTTCCCGAAAAAAGAAACAATTGGCATCTCCGAGCTGGATTGAGGATCTGAAAAGTACTAAACACAAAATTACAATAATAATTACAATTTTTAATGACACATCCATTTGTAATTTCTACATTCTTTACTTGTACATTTTTAAAATGATTATGATCTTCATTTTATTTTTGGACAGGTAAAAATGAAGAAAATCTTGAGAAGTATTGGATGAAGTATGAAAAAATGGAACAGGACAGAGCTAAACGGTTTGAAGAATTAGAACGAGAGAAAATGCAAAAATGGATTGAGTTTGAGTCAAAAAGGTTGGCCTTACTTGAAAAAGTTGTCTCTCAAAGTGAATTGTCAAACAATAAAGAATAAAAGTCTTGCAGTTATGCAATATTATATATTATAATATAATTCGATACTTTATTATATAAAAAGTAGCTATTGTGTATATTTGTTTGAAACTGCTTTTGGTATTTGAATTTTTATGTTAAAAGTTGAGTAGTGCTATTTAATATTGCATGGTATATAAAATATATTACATAACATGTTGATGCTGTTTAGAGCACCCTAGAGAAAAAATGACATAAGTAAAGTGAAACTAAGCCTCAATGAATTATATATGTTAGCTTTATATTGCAGTAGCGTATCAACGAAAAATAATTACAGCAATAACAGTTTCAGTACAAATAACAATTATAATATTTGATGGTAATTTTAGTATATTTTTATTGTCAAAAAAATTAACTATTTTGCATTTAAGGTAACGTGCTCAAAACTCCTATTTATTAGTTACATGTCGTGTATTTTAATATTATATTATTGAAACTACTATGTAAGCACAAATACACTAAAAATGAATCTTGATTATTTTTAAAAAACTTGCATTGTAATCAACTGCAATAGTTTAAATGTGTACTTTAAAAATTGTATAGCTAATATACTTTTCATATCAAATGTAAAATTTAACAGACACATTATGAGAGACTTGAATGATATATTTTTCTAAGGCTACATTTTATACTAATTAAACTCTATAATATGGTTATAAAACATCTGGATGAAAATAAAGTAGGCTGTTAACTCCGTTTATGTCGAACACAAATAAATATTGGATGCGTACAAATTTAATAAATTTTGTATCTCATTCTTCATTCTTTATTTAATTGCATCATTTCTAGTTTTAATTTTTACTCATCATACAAAAGATCAGCAATATTTTGACGTTTAATTTTACCATTTCTAGATAATGCATCAGTATTTAATCTGTCATCAAAATCTTCATTGTCATCCTCAACAACTTCATCAAAATCTATTAAATCATTATTGTCAATACAAATATTATGAAGCATACAACAAATAACTATAACTTTTGCTAATAAACTCAAGTCTCGCATATCAAGCTTTTTGAGCCGTCTAAATCTACATTTTAAAAGGGAAAAAGATTGCTCAATTAAAACTCTACTACTACTCAGAATTTTATTAAAATACTTTTTTTTATCATCCAAAGTCCCATCATCTCGAAAAGGAATCATTACAAAAGGGGAAATCGGATAAGCCGAATCTCCAATAATATGTTGATGCTCTTGAAGCAGCTGCTCGGCGTGTAGTCTGTGGTAAAGTGTTGAATGTTGAAAAGGATTTGAGTCATGGGCCGCACCAGGCCAACCGGAAAAAACATCTATAAATTTCATTCTGTGGTCACAAACCCCTTGCAAAATAACAGAATAATATTTATTCCTATTATAATAACTCTGTTTGTCATTTTTGGGGGCTGGAATCTCAATATGACATCCGTCAATACATCCAATTGTTCCAGGAAAATTTATTTGACGAAGATTTTCAAACCCCATTTGAGTTCTCTGTGAGAACACAAACAAATTGACAAATACTAGTTATTGACATGAGAAATGCGTATTTATTGGACTTAATTTTTTTTAAAATATTATGAAGCATGCATAAAAGGATAAAACTATAAATGATAACTGTTATTGTTTACCTGTAATTCTTCCCCAGTAGGAAATTTGACAAACAACTGACGAATATTATAAGCAGATAATATAAATCTTTTGAACACTTTATAACAACGTCCTCGCTCGATATCAAATCTATCAGCAACTTCTCTAAAAGTTTCTTGTGTAGCTAGAAGCCAAATGGATAAAAGTATCTAAAAATAGCACACACAAAAACAAAATAATAATATTCATTACTGTTATATTCTCGTCATGTTATATAAAAGAATAATAATTTATAGAAATGATTTATTCGTTAAAGTATCAGAAATACTATTCTAATTATAGAATGTGTTGTACTCTGTACTTGTTTTTTGACAGCAATCGGTGGCCTTCCTTGTTTGCAAAATAAATGTGGACTCATGATGACAATTAGAGCCTACAACACAAACAAAAGACAAGAAGCATTTAGAAAATAGTTTAAATTTTATTAGACCGTTTAAATTAGTTTTTGTCTTACTTATAAATTACATGTTTCAATTTTGAATATTATTTGGCTATAAAATTTTATACTTACCTCAAAAGTCGACTTGTTCATTCTAAAATGTCTTTTAAAGTCGTCCAAACTAAATGATGGCAATTTGATTTGCATGAAGAAATCCATTTGATATATTTGTCTTCGTTTTTGAGCTTCCTTTTCTTTTGTT
>JAQGBI010001205.1:0-10883 GCA_034698325.1 Sminthurinus elegans
CATAAATACGTTTTGATACAGGAATAGAACTACTTTACATAAGTTGTAATGCGTTTGAACAGAATGCATTGCGACAAAACCCGCTTGGTCGAGGAGAATTCGTCCCGAATTCAGAGAGAAAGTTGATTACTTAGGGGGACATTTTGAACCTAGGGTCAGTGGTCAAATCGAAGAGAACTTACCCCCACGACTAGGCTAGATTTCTTACGTCCAGTTCATCGTGACGATTGTCTATGTGTCATTTCTGTACTAGTTACAGATTGACTTAAAATTTATTATGGGACATTTAAACGACCAAAGACCAGAGCCTGGAGAAAGCTCTTAATCGAAGGTAATACCTTTCTCTAAGAAAACTGGCGTTTTCTCCAAAACCGAGTTGATATTGACGACAAAGCCAGAGTTCCATTGAGTCCATGGTGTTTTATGTACATTTTGCTGGTTCTTTGGTGGAGGTGACAAGGGGAGAGTTCCACCGTAAATCCATGTGATTCCTTGGCTGACCTTTTGTTGAGTTTTTGTTTGAGGGTTGAAAGCTTTTCTAGAGGTGAAAGTGACTTGCTTACTGGAAACGGCAATGTGTTCATCTGGTTCACTGTTTTCTGTAGAGTGTTCATATCCTACTATTTGGATTGGGTTTACTGGATTTGGAATTGGAATCAGAGGTTGTCGAAGACCTTTGAATTTGAGACCAAGGCTTTTTCCTGGAATGTATCCTTGTGCTGCTAGAATCCATGGTCCATTTGGTTCCAAATAATTATACAGAGTGGATAGAGATTTGAAATAGTCCATTATTTTGTCCGTTTGATTTAATATTATAAAGGAGGTCCTAGAGTCAAATTTTGAAGGTGTAGGATGAATTAAGTCACGTAAACCTCGTCCACGGCGTGTTTTCATTAAATGGGAAGTTGGTTCCATAGTCTGAAACGGGTGAGTTATGGATCTGATGGTCATTTGGTGGAGTTTGGTCAATGGTTCTTCGTCTTGTATCCCTCCTTCTGGTTGGAGAGAGTGTCCCACTCGTTTAGTCGTTTGTTTTGGGTTGGTAGAAGACATTCTTGAGTTGATAATAATAAATAAATAAACAGTCTGTATTAACAATATATATATCTAAAACTATAACAAGAATTTTAAACATTTTATTTGATTTTTGATTTGAAATTTTGTCTTTGTTTTCTTTTCTTTTGTGCTTTTTTTGTGTTTTCTTTAATTTTCTTAAAAGTAAAAAAAAACGTAAATATTACAGGGGAAATGGGATAGGAAGTTGGAGGAGCTATACAATTTTTACAAGGAAACTAACTACTTTTTGCGCTGGCGGGTGGTTGTTGCTCTCATGTTATAATTTTGTTTGTTGGAAATATCTACTTCGGATGTTGTTGATTCGTCATCTGAATCTGTGGGTGTTTTCTTGACTGGTTTTGGTGCCTTAGCCTGCTCTTGATTCAGCGTGTCCATGTATGGAAATTTGTAATTTCTTGACTGTAAACCTGCTTGTTGAGTGTCCTTTATGTGTAGTGGTTTGATTTGGTGACTAGCGACATGCCGAATATCAAATTCATCATTTTTATTTTGAATAATCAGAGCTCCGTTTTTCCCGTGCTTCACAACTTTGAATGGACCATCCCATTCCATTTGAAACTTGTTTGTAGGTCCCGTCAACATTGCTTGTGGAGGTTTCCATAGAACCAGGTCACCGAGATGATAATCATGAGGCTTGTGCTGTTTCTTGAATTTTGAAGCTCGATGTTGTTGTGATTTCAGTATCTTTTCAGTTGCAACTTGAATGTGTTTTTCCAAAAATTCTACCTTTTCCTCTGGTCCAATCATTTGCTCTGGGAATACTGTTGGTAGTGCCAAATCTTGTGGTAAAATTGGTCTTCTGCCTTGAATCAAGAAGAATGGTGAATATCCTGTTGTTTGATGCTTGTTGATATTGATGGAAAGAACAGCAAGTGGAAGAAGGTCGTCCCAATTTGTATGTCCGGCGTTTACAAATTTTCTGATGATTAATTTAGCATGTCCATTTAATCTTTCGATAACTGAATTTGATGTTGGGCTGTATGGTGCAGAGTGGACGACTTGAATATCATATTCACGGCAAAAATCATAGAACTCACCACTTGTAAAGTGAGTACCATTATCACAGCAAATCATATGACAAAAAGCAAAATGTTGGAAAAATTCCATGAGAGATTTGATTGTGGCTTGTGATGAATTTTTGCGGCAGGGATAAGCCGCGGTGTATCTTGTGCATGAATCAATAATCATTAATGCATGCTTATTTTGTCTTTTTGATCTTGTCAGAGGTCCGATGTAATCGATGTGTAATATTTGAAATGGTGTTAGAGCTGGTGCTGTTGCATTCGGATTTCCTACTGCTGCTGCATTTCGAGGGTTTGCAAACTGGCATGTTTGACAACATTTAATATATTTGTGAATTGTTTTGCTCATGTTTTTCCACCACATTGTCTCAGAAGTGAGTGCAAAAGTCTTGAAAAATCCATGATGTCCTCCAGGCAATTTATTATGAGTATGCTGAAGCACTTGATCATACATTGTGGGCGGGATGACTAATTTCCATAGGTTTCCTCTTTGATTTGTGACTGCTCGATACAGAATTCCATTTATAAGAGCCCAGTTCTTGTCAAATGTATGTCCAGTTTTTGAATCTTCAGCCTCCAATTTTTCTAAATCTTGGATTAGAGTGAGTAATTTGTTTTCTTTTCTTTGTTCTCTTTGAAAATCTAATCGTTTTTCTAGGCTGCAAAACGATATTTGCCCAAGTGAAGAGTTTGAAAGAAATTCTTGTTCTTCTTCTGGTATTTGACATGAGGTTTTTCTACATTGTACATTTGGTATGTACCTGATTCCTATTTCTGCTCTTCTTGATTTTGGTGCCTCTACAAAGTCTGAAGGGAGTCTTGACAGGGCGTCTGCATCAGCTAAAAGTTTTCCAGGACGGTACTTGATTTTGAAGTCGTAAGATTGGATTGCCAAAGCCCAGCGGGCGAGTCTTCCGTGAGGATTTTTGAGATTCAGCAGGTACTGTAAACTCTGGTGGTCAGTTATCAAACTAAAGGGCTTTAAATAGATGTATGGGCGGAACTTCTCCAGAGAGTAGATGATTCCATATGCTTCTTTTTCTGTTATTGAGAAGTTTCTTTGATTTTTGTCCAGCGTTTTTGAAATATATGCAACAGGGCGCGGAGAAGTCTCTCCTTTTGATGTTTGCAGTAAAATTCCACCCACTGCAAAATCGCTACTGTCACAATGAATTTCCAGCTCCGCATCTTTATCATAAAAAGCTAATATGGGTGCAGTGCAAAGTCGGGTTTTTAAAATCTGAAAGGCATCTTCACAATCCTGAGTCCATTTCCATTTTTGATCTTTTTGGAGTAATTGTGTCAAAGGTCGTGCAATGTGAGCGAATGATTGAATAAATTTTCTGTAGAATGAGATCATTCCCAAAAAGATTCTAACTTTCTTTACGGTGTCTGGAGTTTTCATTGTTTGAATAGCGGCAACTTTCTCCTCATTGACTCGGACACCATCTTTTGAAATTTTGTGGCCCAGAAAAAGTAACTCTGGTGCTCCGAATTCACATTTTGGGACTTTTAGTTTCACGTTTGCTTGCTCAAATTTTGTGAAAACTAATTCTAAACGCCGAAGATGTTCCTTCCAATCTGCACTATGTACTACTACATCATCTACATAGCATATGAGGATATTGAATCGAAGAGATCCGAGTATTCTTTCCATTATCATGCAGAATTCCAATGGGCTGGAGTAAAGACCATATGGAAGGCGAAGATGCTGATATTTTGATGTTCCGACTGTAAAGGCTGTCTTTTCTTTGCTCTCATCATCAAGTTCAAGTTGTCTGAAGGATTCAATTGCATCTAGCTTAGAGAAAATACAGGATCCTCCTAATTGGTCCAGTTGGTCGTCTAAGCGAGGGAGTGGGAAAGAGATTTTTTTCACTTGAGTATTGAGAAAACGAAAGTCAAGTACCATTCTTACACTTCCATCTGGTTTTGGGACACAGATCAAAGGATTATTGTATGGGCTATTTGAGTATTCAATAAGACCCTGATTCAATTCTCGTTGGACTTCTTTTTCTACAAGCTCTCTTTCTTTTGCTGCTAGCCGGTACTGCCTTCTATTTACAGGTGGATTCCCTTGAGTGTCAATGTGGACTTTGTATCCTGGGATTGACGTAAGATTTGATGAGTCAAAAGCCCAGATGTTGTACTTTGAAATTATTTTCTTTAATTCTTCTACTTGTTCTGGTTTTAGATTTTCATGAAAGTTAAATTTTTGCCACTGTTCCTCTGTAAATTGTTGTTCTGAGAAATTATCTGATTCCGGGTGAGATACTTCTTCATATTCATCACCTCGAGCTACGTGGAGAAGTTTGGGAAGATGAATAACATTTGGTGTGAAATTGGCAAAAAATGTAGTCGCTCGTCCATTTTCAAATCTCACTAGTGTATTTCCAATCATATGTCCATATTTGGATTCCTTTTCTTTATCAGTTTGAATAACTACATCTGCATTTAGTTTTTCCTTTGTTTTCAAAATTATTTTCCTAGATGAGTAAGGAGGAAGTTCAAAGGCTCGAGCTGTACCAATAATAATCGCTCTTCTGACTTTGACTTGTTTTGTTTCTGTTTGTTGTGGTGGAAGTTTTGACTCTTTGTAAGCTGGTATTGAGTTTTCTATTCGCTCTGGATTTTCTGGTATTACTGGAATTCCATCATGGAAGATATCAGATGGGTACTTTTTCTTCTGCTTCCGTTTTCGTCTTTTCTTTGCTTTTGATTCTGTAGACGTAGTTGAACTTGGATTTGTTTCCATTAGTTTTGCTACTTTGTCCAAATCACAAAGTGGTGAGACTGATTCAGAGGCTGATGAAGAGTAGTAACTTTCTGTTTGGGTGGAAGATTCTGATGGTTGTGATTGTGTGGTTTTGTTGTTATATTCAAGTTGAGTCACGACTTTTTCCGGATTGCTGTGCAAAAGGATTTTGGGAGTTAGAAGGATTTTCTTGTCCTTGCAGTCGATTTTGGCTTGATACTCTATTAGAAAATTCATTCCAATGAGAATGTCATTTGAACATCCATCAAATATTAAAAACTGGTATGGATAAAGATTTTCTTCAATTTCAAGATCCAGAGTAATGAATTGGGTCATAGGCCGAGTCACTGTATTATCTGCTAAAATTAGAGGAAGTGGTTGACAGTCTTGAATTACTTGGTTTCCTAATGCTTTTTGGATTGAATATGCTAGCTCTTTTCCTATCAAGCAAATGTGACAACCCGTGTCAATTGTTGCTGCAATTGTAGTGATATTTTTGATACTCACATTAAGCATTAGGTCCATTGATGAGGGTTTTGGTGGCCCAAGAGCAACGGGATTTGCTCTTATTATTCTACATGATGAGTTATTTGTTGTGGAATCAGGTTGGCTGTATGGATATGGATTTTGGTGTTGGAGCTTGAAAGACTGTTGATCCTTGCTCCTGAGGCTCAACATCTGGAGTTTTCCGACGGCTCAAAAGAAATTTTTGTCACTCGATTACACGTTCCCATGTAAGGTGGTAAATTAGAGTTGGCTGGTTCTGGTTGTTCTGTTGCTGCAACTTTTGCTTGAGGTGGTTGTTGTTGTTGCGTCGATCCAAATCCGGGGAAAGCACTAGCCGAAGTGGTGTAATTTCCATTTCCATTGTTGTTGGAATTCGTATTTTGAAAGTTGTTGTTGTATTGACGATTATTATCTTTCCCTTTCCATTCCTTTTTATACGGATGATCATCTCTCTGTTTATTTCCATAAAATTTTCCTCCTCCTCCTTGTTTCGAGTCCCCTTGCTGATCCTCTGAATCCTTTGGCTGAAGATTAAATTTTGTTTTATAATAATTATGAACCTTTGTACGACAATCTTTCTCTAAATGACCATTTTTTTCACAAAATCCGCAAACGTGTTCTTTTAATAGGGCATGAACTTTAGCCTTTACAGATTTTTCTGGCTGGAGCTGTGGGCTTTCTTTTGGAATTGTAGCGGCTGCGGCTTGAAATGGGGCTGGAGTCTGTTGAATTTGCTGTTGAAATTGTGGTTGAGGTGAAAAATGTGATGGAATTTGTGTGGATGGAGCAAACATTGGGTGGTCAACTCCAGTAAAAAATGGATTTGGAGCGGGTGGTTTTATTGCATGTGGTTTTGCTTTCAGTGGAAATGAGTTGGAATTCAGCGCCGCTGATCCTTGTGTCCAGTTTGATTGGGTGGCTTGTGTTGATGTAAACTGAGTAGGAATTTGAGCTGTCATTGCGGGTGTCGACCAAGTTCCATGTGTGGATTTTAAAAGATGAGTTTGTCCACTTCGTTTTAATGCCTTGATGTAATTGTTAATATTTCGAGCTAAGGCATTTGGATCATCTGGAATTGAAGATGCAAAAGTGTTGATAATTTGTGAAGGAAGTCCTTGGATTGCTTGAAAACTGATTTGAAATCCAGTCACTGAGTTGTTATTTTGTTTCATGATTCGGCTGACTTCATCAATATATTCAACTGCAGTAGGGAATTGTTCCAGGCGAAGGGTTGATAATCGAGCTCTCATGGCTTCTTTTAAATTAACTGTGCTGAAACGCTCTTTGAGCTGTGAGGAAAACCAGTCCCAAATCAATGAGTACTCTAAAGCGGAATTATGTGCATGAGCTGCTGCATCCAATTTTGGCTGTAGTTGGAGTTTTACTGGAGTGAACCAGTGGGAAACGGTGTCATTTGTGAGCATCCATCGATGCAAGTTTTTCAAAATTACATCAAGTCCGGTGGGAGGATTTGTAGCATATCTTTCTATTGTCACTCGTTGAAGCCAATCTGATCCAGGAGTCAATCCATCGTATGGTTCTAGACTTTTATAAATTTTATCTTGTAGCTTGTCTTTCAAGTGTTGTAGCTGAAGCTGGGCTAGTTGGTCAGACACTGAAGAACCTGGAAAACGTGCTGTTTTTGTATGAATATGGGTATTTTGACGAGACTGAGATCCTTTTGGAATGTGGGATGCAGATGTGGATTTCCTTGGAGGAGGTGAAATTGTCCTTGAAAATGGAGACGGAGGACGGCGATGCTGAGTTGAACGGTGATTTAGTTGACGTTGTACTGGAGAAGGACGTCGTCTACCATGATATGCTGTTGAGTATGGTGGTCTCATTGTATTTTCTCGTGATGAATCAAGTGAGACAACTGAGCTTTTTGTGTGAGCATGTGAGTGGGATGAGTATTCTCTTCCTGGCCCTCTTTCATTACTAGCTGCAGACAAATTTTCAGCTCTTGCATTAGTTTGTACTGGATTTTTAGCAGTAGCTTGACGCAGCTGTGTGGCTATGTCTTTTTGTAATCTTTTTAATTTGTCCATTTCATGAGCTATTTGTTGCTTTTGTTTAATCTGCTCCCGTTGCAATTTCTCCTTTTGCTGTTGATGTTTTTTTTGTACCTCTTTGAGTTTGATTAATCCGTTGATGTATTCTTCTTGTAATAAGCGATTTATGCTTTCAGATGAATTATTGTTACGACCTCGTCTGGAAAAGGCGGGTTCATCCATTTGCTGAAATTCGGAATTATCAAAATTAAATGTAGAATGGAGGAATTCATTGCTGTGGCGATGCATAAAACTCTCTCGATTTTCTCTATGAGACTCTTGTGAATTTTGGGATTGCTGTAGATTTTGGCTTTGATTTTGATTTCTAAATGGGAGAATTGGAGAAGGAGTTCTTTCTACATTTCTATTTAGTCTAGAGTTGTTCATTTCCAAAACTGATCTGTTGTCTGCCGCTTCATTACTTTGATTTCTACTGTCTTGTCCTTGTTGACTGTTGTTGATTTGTTGATTTTGGTCCATGACTTGTGATTCCAGACTGATATCCTGAATGTTATGGTTAGTCAAATTTGGATGTTGTTGATTTTGTAGATTTTGGTTTGGTTCTGCTGCCCTTTGATTTAATACAGACGGCTGTTGTTGAGTAGCTCTTTCACTTCTTGTTGCTGCTCTCTCGGCTCGTTGTTGTTGCTGTTGTTCTGCACGTTGTTTCCGTTCCTCTGCTTCTTTTTGATATTGTGAGAGCCACATTCGTATGGAATCTAATCTCTTTTGATGTTGATAAATGATAATTTTATGATATCTGAATTCTGCTGCTTGATCTAAAGCTGTACGTTTTTTGCTTGATATGATTTCCAAATGACGTAGCAAGTCAAGGCGAAAAATGAGGTGTTGTAAGGGAAAAGGTGAACGATTAAAATGAAGGAATTGTACTTTCAAAGATGGAGTTCCCTCAAAGAAATAAATGATGGAGAATTTAAATGAACTTACTTGGCAAAAACAAAAGAAATAGCTAAACTATGAAAACAAAACGAGACTTTGTCAGCTGCCACCAAAAAAAAAACTTATTCTAAGATAAAATTATGATGAATATACTGTGTATTGAAAAGTGTGTACTGCTAATTGAGTAAACAATGAATATGCAATGCAAATTGTGTAGTCTATATGTACGTGTGCAATGAGTTTGTTTTTAAATATTTATTGATTGTATGTATTGAAAAGTGAATACAAAACTGAAAGCTTTTGGTTTAAAATTGTAAGTTCGTTTTCAAAAATTAATCTTTGTTGAGAATGATACAAAGGTAGTTTACGATTATTATCAAAAAATAAAATGGAAACATCTAAATTTCTTTCAATATTTCTCAAAATGAGACGACGTTGACGATAAAGTTCATGCAAAATGGTTATAAATAAAGTATTATTCAATCTGTCGTCCAACTCTGCTCTGTATTCATCTAGAGACAGCTGATTCATCTACATAAGAAACAAATAGAAATACACACACAAAGCATATCAGTATATTATAGAATATATGTGTGTATAGTATGGAGCATTAACTATAGAGAGTGATGTGCTATGATGCAAAGTAAGTATTAGAATATATTTCTTAGCTATTATTTAATATATGCATTTGAGTCCTACTTTAAAACTTAAAGTCAAAAATATTATGCAAAAAGAGGAAAACGTTATTTGAGTTTTTGTGTTTGTTTTACATAAGCAGTAAATGTAAATGATTGAGTACTGTTTATTTAACCACAAGATTATCTAATTAAAACATAAACAAGAATGCCTTTCTCACTTCTCATTACACAATCATAAAACAAGTATACTTTTCGCTTTTAAATCAAAACATAAAATTATTTTTATAAGATTTTGAAGCCTCTTCATACGAATCAAGATTTTCAGGGGAATCTGGAGAGTAAGAAAGATTTGAATCCTCACTAACTAGATCAAAATAATTTTGTAATGGAGGAGGAGGAGGAGGGCTGTAAGATGGAGAACGAGGAGAGGGTGGTGGCTCAGAATTTTCAGAAAAAGTATCTGGACTTTCAATATCGCTATAAGTAGGAGTTGCAAGTGAACTGGGATGGGCGGGAGTGAAACTATCATGCAATAAATCTTTGCATTCTCTTACAATTTCAGTATAGTTATAAGACAATGAAGAAGAAGAAGAAGCAGCGTAATTATTCAGTCGCTGAGCTAAATTCTGTTCTCTATATCTATCTCTCTCTACCATAAATATACTCTCGTGTAAAATTGTAGACTCAGCAGTCTTAATTTCAACGTAGGATTCTTGAATACTAGATAGAATGTATTGAAAAAGAGATAGTTGGGGCAAAAAGAGAGGATTCAAATCAGAAAATCTCGATCTTGTATGACTGGGTAAGTCATTTACAGCTTGTTCATAAAATTGGTATTGCTCTTCTAAATCAATAAGCAACTTTGTCGCACAAGATATCTGTTCAAAAACTTTTGTAATTACTAAATCTTTTGACTTGTACAGAGCAGCATTGTCTTTAATGCATTCATAAAAATTTGTAGTGTGATATTTCAGCAAGGATTTTACAGTACTAATCCAATGGATTTCTGACATCTACATATTCAAAGAAAAAGAGAAAAAAAAACACAAACACATTTAGAATGGTAAAACATACACTTCTCAATTATCTATACCTGCTGTACTCAGAAATAAATGCAAATCAAGGAATGTATACTGTACAATAAATAAACAGAAACAATTAAGAGAGAGACTTTAACTATGATGCAAATGACCTGACAAACGAATTATGTAAATTACGTAAATACTTAGAGAGAGAAAGATTGTGTGTGCAAGTGTGCCAGTAAAGTATATATTTCCTATCTGAATGATATCTGACAGAATTCTCACTTATTCAAAACTTAAAGAAAATACTAAAACGTTCTACAGGTTATAAATGTAAAACTGACTTAAAAAATTTTACTCCATTTTATCAGTACATAAAAAAAGGAAAGAAAAGGTTTTGAATTAAAATTGTTATTCACCTTGATAGTAGATTTGTAATGACTTGTGATCCAACTCAAAATAAGACAATCCAGGTTTCCAATTTCTCTAGTGTCCAAATGAAATTATCCAAAATACGATCCAAGTTGTTGAAATTCCAAATGATTCAATAAAAGGATCCAATTTACGATGCCAGCTTGTTGAAATTCCAATTAATCCAAATTTTACTTGATTCCAGAAGGTAATTCTTCAGCTGCAGAATCCAATGAATTTGTCCAATTCCAAATGGTGAGAAATTTCAATCTTGATCCGAATGTAGTATTTGAAGGTTTTATCCAACTCCAGACTGACTGTAGATAGTTGTAAAAAGAAGATATATTATATGTGGGGACGGGGAAAATAAGAGAAAAACGTTTTGAAAATGGGAATTTTCAAAGATCACACGCAGTCATCTTGTATGAGGGAAACTCTGGACTCGAGAATATAAACTCGTGTATAATAAATATGTAGGAAATAAAGTAAATTATTGAAGA
>JAQGBI010001206.1:0-10875 GCA_034698325.1 Sminthurinus elegans
TTTGTCTTTCTCAGCGGCTCAATTGGGCTTTAATGGGTTTTTCCTACGCCATCTACCATGAACAAACTCGTACTACATATTTAATACATAGGAAAAACCCAATTACCCAAAAACCCAGAAAACCCCAATTAGCCAAAAAAACCCAACCGGGCATACTCTGGATTCAGTATTAAAAGCATCGGTTACTGAAACTTTGAAACTTTATGGTAAATAATGTGGTATTTTGTGGCAGTGCAGAGCTGGCCACGTTTATGTTTTTAAGGGTAGCGAAGCTTTGCAAAGCTAAATGTAAAAAGTAAAATGTAGATATTGAAATAATTTTATTGGGAAGAAACTAAACCGACCAGTGATATTTTATATTAATTACACGTTCATTATCAATAATTTTACAGGAAGTGGAAACACAACAAAGAACAATATGCAATCAGCCTAAATAAGTACACTAAATTACGCTAGTTTCTTAAGCTACGACATAATAAATTGAATGACATATATTCTATTTTATCTACACATTTTGCAAAGTGTGCTCAAATTAGTTGCAGAGACATCAACAAGCTTGTAATTATGAACGAGATCTGAAACAAATTTTCAAGCGGAATTCTGTTAGCATTTTTGGCATGAAATATATTTTGAGCATCAGTTGGAATTTATGAATCTCTAAATCCTTTTGACTGAAACACTTAAATTTTGAGATGTTCAATGATGAGGGAAAGTGAGAATTAAACTGGTTGTTTGATTGATGACGATAGATAAAAGAGTAAGGATAAATTCACGATCAACGTAGAAAAACGCACCCACATTGACTCTCAACGGTTGAACACTCCTCCGAAATTTGAGGAACCATTGTGGACAACCTTTAATATTTCTGTTCCAGCTCTCAGTCACTCCCGTGGAGACCTCGTGAACCAAAGCCAGGTCGTTGAAAAATACCATGAGAGCAAAAATACAAAACAACCCGCGGAGGAAAGCGCGAATCCCCAAGAATATGATTGCAATATAGAAGTTGAAAATTACAGCAAATAGTAGATTCAGCTCCACCGTCAAAGGGCACATACCAAAGACGGAATCGAAAACCCTTGACAGAACATGCAGACGGCTGTGACCAGCAGAGAGTTCCCACGCTTGTGTCTCACTAATTCTTGTTCCTCGTCGATTATTTTCCATTTGCCTGTCATTTAAAAATTGCAATTTCAGGCTCATGTGTACAAAGTTAAAAGTATCGTAGAAAGGTAATAAGAATGAAAATTGAATAAAAATACTTAAAATTTAGTTAATTACATTTGAGAAATGATGGGTAAAATTCCTGCAACATAGATGGACTGAATAGCTATATGAATAAGATTGGAGTATATCTGGAACCCCGTGATGTTCATGTGAATTATGCAGATGACCATTTTCACCAACATGGGTAGTGCCTGGGGGTTGGGCGCCAAGGACGAAAATAAATCCCAAGATTCAGGCTTTGTCAATGCAGGTAGAGCCCGCATTAGGAACGTCAAAGTATTAATGAACATTGTAAAAACAAGTAGTCCCTTTGTTCCTGGGTTCTTTTTAAGTGTCCTTCCTAAACAACAACCAAAACAAAGAAAGTCAATGCTTTGCCTCAGTTTTAAAAGCTTTAAAATTTCCTGCGGTCAAATCTGTTTACATAAATTATAAATTGTACAAAATGTAAAAAACTGGGGTAACCTTTATCGGATCTGTGGTATGTATTTGTTTTCGACAATTCCAAAATGGCGTTCAGAGCTTTGTGTTGCGCTCCCATGGTGGAAAAATTGATCAAGTGACCCAGATTCATCAGCTGATACATGATAGAGATTACGACTGTGCCCATTTTGGCAGCTTCCGGCGAATTTTCGTCCCACAACACTTGTACACTTCGACCAAACAACAACATTTCGTACAGAACAAGAAACGCCAAATTAACGTATAGTCTATTCCTGTAGGATTTTTTATTGTTGAAAAGGAATTGACCTTTCCACTTGGAATAAAAGTAGGGAGACCAGCCCAAAAAATGGCCGACATTGACATAAATGATGAATAGTTTGAGAACGCCCGCACGGAACATGGCTGCAAAATGTAGTGTGTGAAATAAAACCACACAGACGAAACAACTCACCAAACGGACCGTCTTTGCTGTACTTTGGTAAATTCCTCACGGTTCACTGTTCACATGTTAACGACAGCACAAGTTATATAAAGCATGTTTTAGGTACATTTTTTATAATGCAGTCAAACTGTAAATGCGCAATATTATCAATCGTTAGTCAAGAACCAAGAATACAGCCGAATAAAATTCGTTCGATATTTCTTGAATAATTTAGGTGCAGCGATAACTCGACAGTCCAAAATATGGGGAAAACAGAACAAAAGGACCTTAATTGAATTACACGTCCATCTTATTTCATATCGTTTCTACAGTCCAACGGCGAATCTAAATGTATGGCTAATGAGAAATTACTAATTGGATGCTCCATTCAATGCAAGGAATTGGCAACTCTTGTTAATGATTTAATATGCCAATTGGATGTTCCATACCATTCGACAAATTAGCAAACCATGTGAATTATTTAATGCACCAATTGCCAATTGTACGTCCATATTCTCTCTATTCTGGCAGGAGCGGTTTTAGGCATAAGCAACCTAAGCAACCGCTTAGGGCGCCAAGGAGATAGGGGCGCCAAAAATTGACAAAACAGGGCGCCAAATCCAGAAAAAATGGAGCGCCAAAAACCAACAAGGCGCGCTAAAAAAGAAAAGAGGCGCTAAAAATGAAATAATGGGCCCCAAAGCGAGTAAAGGAGCCGCATAGTCGAAAGCTGGAGGCCAAAATTCGAGAAAAGGGCTCAAAAATCAAATTAAAGGGCGCAAAAATTAATAAAAGCGGCGCCAAAATTGAAAAGTTTGGGCGCCATTTTGTTTTGCTTCGGGCGCCGGCTGCTTTTGCTTATGGTTTGCTTGGGGCGCCAAAATCCAAAGACCGGCCCTGTATTCTGGATTCTGGATATGTGCACTGGAAAAGCAGTCGATACTAAAACTATGGAAGTGTACGGTAAGTAATAGCAGGTACATGAAGATCCGCAATGCTAGCATGCGAATTCGCATTTGTGACGTCACTGGCTCAGATTACTTGTTCACAAGTTGAAAGTCAAAAACTGCAAGCGGCTTCGAGGTTCATAAAAGTTTTACACTGTCTCAAATGAACGCCACTTACAGGTTTTCTCTTTCAACTTCCGAGCTTACGGTTTTCTGGGCTAATGTTAAAGAGTAGGGAACTTTCAGCCAATCACAGAAGACTCAGGGAATCTGAGCCAGTGACATCACAAATGCGAAATCGCATGCTAGCATTGCGGATCTTCATGTACCTGAGTAATAGGACATTTTGTAGCAACGCAGAGCCAGCAAGCAGCGTAGCGCAGCTTTGCAAAGCTAAATGTACGCTACTGTCTGTCTCTTTGTTAACCTGTATCAATTTTTGAGGGTCACTGTAGTTAATTACTAGGGCAAAATTTAACGCAAATCAAAGATTTTTGAAGAAATTTGAGCTGCCCTTTCGCGATGAAGAATATTTATGTTTAACAATAAGTTTTAAATATTGAGCATGACGATGGATTTTTATTTTGCATATAAAATGTAAAATGTAGATACTGAAATAAATTTATTGGGAAGAAACTAAAATGGAAAGTTATTATTTCATCAATTAAAAATTCTTACAATTCCTAGTCTTTCAGGAAGCGGAAACACGGCAAAGAACAACATGAGGTTGTTCGTAGACTTTGCGTAGTCGAAAAGAAGATGTAATATCTATAAGAACTTTTATTTACTCATTTCGTTAGTCCGGCGACTTGGCCCATAATTAAATTATATATGTATTATTCATATAACTAGCAATTAAAGTAAATTACACGTTCGCTTTTACCAACAAATTTTAGCCAAATGTGTTAAAATTACGAACAAGAAACATTTTTATAATTAACAATTTATAGTTATTTGCAATTTCCGAGCACAAATTTCGCTGTGAATTTTTATGCTATTTCTTCCCGGAAAAAATCAAACCATTTTTTTCAATTTGTCAAAAATTTTCAAATAAATTTTGAGCTTCATTTGCAAATTTTAATTTCTTTTGAATGAACGAGCTTAAATTTTGGTATTCTCACGGCTCTCTGAATGCGAGAATTAAACTAGTTGTTTGATTTATGGCGATTGATAGAAGAGTGAGCAGGAATTCACGGTCTACAAAGAAAAACCCGCCAACGCTGACGCTCAATGGCTGAACACTCCTCCGAAATTTGATGAACCACTGAGGACAGTCATTGTTACTCCGCATTTTTAGATTTCTGTCCCAACTCTTAGTTGTCTCCGTGGAAACCTCATGAACTAAAGCCAGATCGCTGAAAAATGCCATGAGAACGCCAAGGCACAGCGTCCCACGGATGAAAGCGCGAATGTCCGTGAGAATGATAGCCATATAGAAATTGATTATGACACCACACAGCAGAACCAGCTCCATCGTGAGAGGGCACATGCCGAAAACGGATTTAAAAGCCCTTGAAAGGACCTGCAGACGGTGGTAACTTCTAGAGAGCTCTTCAGCTTGTGTCTCACTGAGTTTTGTGTCCCTTCGATTAGTTTCAATCCGCCTGCCATTCAAAAATTCATATTTTATTTTTCATGCATAATATCACAAATAACATGCGGCACAATTATTAAACAATAATTGTTCGTTGGTATTCTTGTGTACACAATTTCTTAATGCTTATAGAAAAAGATAGTAAAGCATAGTAAAAATGTGAATACCATAAAATATTTAAATTTCGTTTACATTTGAGAAATGACGGGTAGAACTCCTGCAACATAGATGGCGTACACAGCTACATAAACGAAATTGGAATAGATCTGGAACCCCGTGATGTTCATGTGGATTAGGCAGATGGCCATTTTTGCCAAGAGTGGTAGTGCCCGTGGGTTGGGCGCCAAGGACGAAAATAAATCTTTACTTTCAGGCTTCGTCAACGCAGGCAGAGCTCGCATTAGGAACACCAAGGAATTCCAAACGATCAACAAGACGAGTGTCCCTTTTGTACCTGGGTTCTTCTGAACTGCAATTATTTATACAGAAGACAAAAGCAAAAGAAATTAGCCAAGTTGAATTTTTAGCCTGAAACGTTGACTTTTGTACATGAAATGTGCTTTTTAAATTATTAAAGTGTTCCAAAATGTGCTATAATTTGAAATTGGTGTTACCTTGATCAAATCCATGGTTCGTATTCGTGGTTTCCAGAATGGCATTAAGAACTTTGTGCTGCTCTCCCATCTGGCCAAAATTAACCCAGTGACCCAGGTTCATCATCAGATACATGAAAGCCACGAAAAATGTGCCCACTTTAACAGTTTCGGGAGATTTCGCATCCCAAAAAACTTGTACAGTGCGACCCAGCAACAATATTTCGTACAGAACAAGGAAAGCCAAATTTACATACAACCTTTTCCTGTAGGATATTTTATTGTTGAAAAGAAACTGACCTTTTTTCTTTGAATAAAAGTAGGGATACCAGCCCACAAAATGGCCGACATTGACATAAATGATGAATAATTTGAGAACACCCGCACGGAACATGGCTGCAAAATGTATTATGTGAAATCAGACCACACAGACGAAACAACTGACTCAACCGATCGCCGTTGGTCGGTTTTGGTAAATTCCTCACTGCTTACATGTTAACGGAAAAATAGGTTGTATAAAGAATGTTTTAGGTACATTTTGTGCAATGCTACAGCAGCAAAACTGCAAACGCGCAATGTATTATCCATCGGTAGTCAAGAGCCATGAAGCAAGCCGAATAAAATTCGCTCGATATTTGTTGAATAATTTAGGCACAGCGATAACTCGGCAGTTCGCAGTATGGAGAATACAGAAGAAAAGGAGCTTAATTGAATTACACGTCCATCTTGTTTCGCATCGTATCAAATGTGTGGCTAATGAGAAATGACTAATTGGATGATATATTCCACTCAAGAAATTAGCAACTCTTGTGAATTATTTAGAGTACCAAATTAACGTTAATGTTCTCTCGATTCTGTGTCGATGATAAACTCAGTATTATAAAGTATGGGTTCCTGAGACAATGAAAGTGTACGGTAAATAATACGGTACATTGTACAGCAGAGCCGCAACGTCTATCGGTTTTAGGGTGGCGAAGCTTTGCAAAGCTTAATGTAAAAAGTGAAATTTAGATATTGAAATAAATGTATCGGGAAGAAACTAATCCGACCAGCGACTTTTTATATTAATCACAAGTTCTTAAAATTATCATTTATTTTACAGGAAGAGGAAACACAACAAGGAACAATATGAAATTAGCGTAAATAAGTACACCAAATTGCGCCAGTTTCTTACACTACATAATAAATTGAATTACATATTCTGCTTTACCTACATATTTTGCAAAGTGTGCTCAAATTAGTTCAATTCAATTTAGTTATTTCCGTTTTCATAGTCCACTTTTTCTAGTTATGCTCACTCTTTATTACAAACGTTGCATGGACATTGGACATTCTCCATTGACGAATATCACATAGGGTTTTATGAACAAATTACAATTAATGTTGGAGTCATCTAAATTAAAACAAAAATTTTCAGACCATTCCTTATAAATTATAAATATCTTGCGTCAAATATGGCAGAAAAGGTTCAAAACGTAAGTGGTTGTTTTCGTAATTTTTACATGAGGAGTCTGTTAAGAAAGAAGTTAACAGCTGCTTTTGCCTCAATCAGCTGCTAAAGAAATCCACAACTTTGTCATACACAAAAAACTTTGCATCTTTGGCGTACCTTTGAAAAAAACAAAGAGACAAAGTAGAGCTCTTCAAATGCATTTACAATTTACAAGCCCGGGAGGATTTTCAGTTTACGAACTTATTATTCTTTCCCAATTGTACTTATTTAGAATGCAGTACGCGACAAAAAAAGGGCAAAAGAATTAAACTTGAGTAAGCAGTGTTTTTTTTTGGGTCGGTTGCCATGGTTACAAAAAAGAGAAATTTGTTGTGGTTTTCTTACGTAAAATCAAGATGGGTCCAATTGGGATGTGCGACTTGTATCGTCTCTTGAACGTTCCCAAGTTCACTGACTGAATGAAGAGTGTCCTAAAAAACGTACACAAATCACATAACAAAATAAGCGAATTTGCCCTTGACCCTTGAAACTATTTTAGTTGATTTATTCTGAAAATTTGTCATTTGGGAGTTAGTATGAATTGAGAAAATAAATTGATTTTCTACAGCTGCAAATTCAATATTTATCTAACCTCCTTGCTGACAAGGAGATCATTGAGCCCATAAAAAACTTGTGTGGGGACTCGAACTTTGGAAAGATTGTACGGCGTAGGGAGTTCAGGTCCATATCTTTTCAAGTTTTCTTCCGGTCCATAGTCAAACTTTTGAATCGTTGGAGGCTTTGCCTTTCGTTGCTGTTGGACCTGGGTGATAACTTTTACGGACATTTCAGAGGGCGTGTGGCCTGAGACCATACTAGCAGTTTTCTATAGTCAGTAATCACCATGGCAACAAACAAAAACAACAAAACAGCAAAAACGAGGAGCATGACAAAAGAGCATGGATCATTTTTTAACATGTTAATTAATTGACTCTAATTTCCTCACATCCGTTAGTTGGTCCCTGTCGTAGCCGGAAATGATGAAGATGATGTTGTCACACAACTCAATCCCAATGTCGCCAGTGCAAATCTGTGGCGCATATTTGTGAAGCAGCTCGTTGAGTTTCGCGGGCAAAATGCGACCACCAGAAAAAACCCTTTCAAACTCCTGAAAAATTGCAGAAAGAGTTTTGTGCCCACTTATCCGTTAAATTAAAAAATGTCTTTATTGTAAATGTGTAGAACTTAAATTGTAGATTGTAGATGGCATCACGAGTAAAATTGGTGCGGGTATGGCAAAGAGCAAGCCAAAGGCGGGGCTTCTAAGGTGCTCAACGTACAAGCCCGGGGCAAACAGGCTGATTTTCTTGACGGATTGGCTGAACTTGGAATGTGAAAGGGCGCTCAAAGCCATCGGCATTACTCCTCCGCCCAGGCTGAAGCCAATGTAGGACACTTTTGGCATTTTGGACACTTTTACTGCATAGTCAACCACCGCGGGGAGGTCAAACAGGGCAATTTCATCAAATCTATAAAAAAAATGAAGCCACAGCTTAAATTCAAATTCAATTGAAACTAAATTCAAAATCATGTACAAATTTAAGTGCGCCAAATGTGCCAAAATTTGGCTTTTAACCATGATTTAGGATTTACCCGTAGTCATAGTATTTTTTGTCGTCCGGGGTGAGTCCAGAAAGAGTTGGGTCCATGCTATAAGTATTTCCGCGAATGTTGGCCAGCCTTGGAAATACAATAAATGAATAAATTCAAAAGTGTGTTTTACCCAAATTCCACAGCAACAGAAGCAGCAGCTAAATTAAACATTCTTGCTAGAGGCTAAAACCACGCCAAATTTACCATATTTCATGTCCATCGTTGGCCAAGACGTAAGCTACAAAACAGAAAGATCGAGATCAAGATTCATTTCCGTCAAAAGTAATACTCAGTTTATTTTGTTTACTTTAGATGTAATTTTTTTACGTAAATTATCCTCGTGATTTGGAAGAAGGAGCCAATCGTCAGAACTCTGAATAAATCCATGATAAATTATCACCGGTTCTTTTTTTGGGGCTCCAAATCGCTCGGATTTTCCGTATGGAATTCGGAAAACGGTGAGAACAAAACCGTCCTCAGTTACAACCTGTTTTGAAGATTCAAGTCAAGCTCAAATTAGAGCTGCTCATTTTGTTACAACAGGTTAGCCAAAAAACAATACACATAAAATGAAGATGGTAAACTGGACCTTGTGCTCTTCGACGGGGTAGCCATGGTGACTGATGAGTTCCGGCTGAAGTAAAAAGGTTAGAAACGTGGCATAGCGATTTTGAGCATTGTCAAAATTCAAAATACTTTACTCTCCCAGAGCCGATTTGTAAAGAAAAAGCTAACCTGTACCCCGAAAGTAGAATAAACTTACAGTGGACATGTGAGCTTCTGGAGGTGGTTCATGTTCACAAAACTCTTTATAAGCTGTGTGGCCGGCTGTGATGATTCTGCTCATTGTTTCAAAAATCCCTGCATCCACCGATGAAATTCCAATGCCACTTGTGCAAAATATTATGAAAATCCAAAGTGACAAGCCCATTTTTACTACGGTTATTAAATATGCGGATTTTTATTCCTGTGGAAAAATGCTTAATCACAGCTAAAATGCACTATTAATTAACTGTACAAACTAAACTGGATCAGCAGCGTAAGCACTGTATAAAATTCGCATGTGGGAGTGATTGTGATTTCCCTTTCAACAGTCAACAGCACATTCATTTACATCATCATGTGGATTTGATGTGACCTAATTTTTTTCTTGTTCCACAGGAATTACCGAATTTCAATAAAACATCCTTTCGCCATTATTCTGTACATGTGCACATGTGTAACGTACATGTTGCAGCTTGTATTGCACAGCAGCTTATGAATTCTTGCAGCACTTTGTTGTAGGTGCCGTAGAGAAGTCTTATACTGTACACTGCACCTTGTACACTAGTATTCTAAAGCATTGCCTTTTATGATCCTTTTATGAGGAGTCAATAGATAAGGAAATACCTGGGGCCTATTTCACTTTTGCAAATTTGCACTTTGCACTTTTCACTTTGCAAATTTTGTGGGCAAAATAAAATTACCATAGTAAAAAAAAACTCTTCAAAATTTACCCTGAAATGCAAAGTCAAAATTTGCAAAATGGTGAAATAGGCCGCTGTTCAGCAGGGCCGGTCTTTGGATTTTGGCGCCCCAAGCAAACTCGAAGCAAACAAAATGGCACCCAAACTTTGGAATTTTGGCGCCCCTTTTATTGATTTTTTTACCCCTTTTATTCAAGGTTTGGGCCTTCTTGTCGAATTTTCGCCTATTCTCTCGTTTTTGGCGCCCCTCCTTCTCAATGTGGTTCCCTTTTTGTGAATTTTTGGGCCCCTATCTTGTGGGCGCACTAAGCGGGTGTTTCGGTTTGCTTATGCCTAAAACCGGCCCTGCTGTTCAGAAATACTACTAACTCTCAGTTTAGTACCTATCTGATGAATAAATAATAAAAAAACGAGTGTGGGCAACATTGTTTTACACACGTTTCGCGATCTGTGTGCTTTAAAAGTGGACCGAAAGTCCAACCAATCGATTTTTTTCACACTTACATTTTATTACAAACAATCAACAAATTTACATAAAAATCTTTCATCACATCAGTTGCAAATTTTGTTTCATCACTTTCGTCTTTGTTGGCTGTTATCATTTGTCAAGTGTTCAAAAAAGCGACAACTTTGTCATAGACAAAAAACTTGGCATCTTTTCCATAGCTGTAAAAAACAAAGGAAAACGTTTTACCCTTCATACCGCTTAATCAAAAAGAGTGACAAATTCATGTACTACAAGCCCGAAAATGTGTAATGTGTAACTTTTACTCACTTGAAATCCAGATGAGTCCAATTGGGATGCGCCACTTCGTTGGCTTGGACAACGTTCCCCAATTCCTCGATGGCTCGAAGTGTGTCCTAAAAGACGGGACATGAGCAAGAGAAGCATTTATTAAATGGGGCAACATCGAGAATCGAGAATCGAGAGAAATATGTAACGTAATAAAGACGACCGAATATTCTTTCTGTGTTTACAGTTCAAAGTTAATTAATAATTGTTGCAGAGGGCTTTTATAAATTTTGAAGTAAGACAAACCGGTTTGCTGACGAGAAGATCGTTTGTTGCATAAAAAACTTGTGTGGGGACCCGCACTTCAG
>JAQGBI010001207.1:0-10875 GCA_034698325.1 Sminthurinus elegans
TTAAGTTCTTGAATTAGACTATGCAGAAAAAAGAGAGAACTAAATTAATTACCCTAAATGACAAACGTCTTCTTCCAATCGCTTGCTTTTCTTTTCCTGGCTGTAAATTCTAATGGCAAACAGATTTTTCACCGTGAAAAGACAAAGACATTATTAGAAAAAAGAGACAGGCAACAGGCGAATGAGTCAATCAATTTCAACGTCTTCATCGCAGAATCACGTTCACAATGAGAATCGGATTTATCGTTTCTAAATTTAGTTGAGTTCAGCCGTCCGTAAAATCACCTCCATATTTCCTTGTAAATCAAAGTGCCTTGTCATTTTCACACACCCGCTCCAATTTACATTTACACAGATTTTAATCCGGTCTCGCGATCACTCAACAACTTCATCAGTTATAATTACAAAACAAAATCAGAAACACATGAGAAACTGAAGATGAAAAAGAAAAAGAGGAAGAACCGGAAGTTTCAATTGAAATGACAACTTGTGTAAAAGCGTTTAAAATAATCTTCATAATCTCGACTCATCTTCATTTGAGTTCTCACTGCGACTTGATATTTTAATAAGCAAGTTCGAGCCCGGGCGAAAAAAGTGTAGACTAATTTTTTATGGAGAAATGATTCAAGCTGAGATAAAAGTGCACTTGCTCAATCACATCTTTTGTTCAGCGTCTGCTTTTGTTTTTGTCACAGAAAAAAAATCATGTTTACCCAACAAAAAGCCTGTAACTGGAAGTGCATAAAATAGTTCACTTGTCTTCGTCCTCCGTCTTCATGCTTTTTCTGTTCCACTTGACGTTTGCATTCACTTGAGCGCATTTGAATGTTTTGGAATTTGTTAATGAAGAAAGAGATTTTTTGTGCGTGTCAGCGTCATGTGTAATGTGCAGTGCGTTCTCAAATCTCAACTCTCGAGTGGATACTCTGTGGTACTTTGGCCGTGAAAGACTTATGAAGATCCGTATTCACTGTTCAGGAACTCTGAGAGCATAGTAAAATGGAGATGTCAAGAAGGAGAAAAGAGCGAGAGGGAACAAAAGTGTGCTTTGGAATGGATAATTTTAGTTACATGCTAAAGATTTTCATCAGTCCATAACGAAACACTTTGCTTTCACCAAAACACATCACAAATAACGAACAACGTGCTTAAAATGCAACACGCATTTTATTTAATAGGCTTAACTGTTTGTCCCTTTTGCCTTTCATCTTATTTACATTTTAGACACAATTAGAAAAGGAGGGGTAAAAATGAACCAGCATGTTAGAAACTTTATATTTTGTGTAAAGAACTTATCTTCATCTCAAACTGATAATCATTTTGAGTTACCGTTTAGTCACTTTTAATTATTCTTGCAGAGAAGTACCTTCAAAGCTTCATATTATTTACATAGAAAGAAAAGAAGAGAACAAGTTGAATTAAACTGCAAAACATGTACAGACTACCGACTAGTCCGATATTTATGAGTGAATGAGAGATATCAATTGTCAGACGGTTCATCAATGCGATCATTTTGTTTGGAAGGCAAGAAAAATTTTTGATCTCGTACATTAAGGCTCGTTCGAAACACTTAAAAATTCCAAACGGCGTCTAACTACTCCCATATTTCCAGATTTTGTAATTAGTAAAATATCGTATTCATAGCTCATGGATGAATGTTCGTGGACGAAAGTTTATATTTCGCAGAGAGATTTCAAAATTCCCTAGTAAATTCTTGCTCCACATTTTTTGAACGCATTGCAAGCAAGAGGTAACGGAGAAGATACCGAAAATTGGAAAATTACAATGGGGAATTCCTGTGAAATTGATTAATTACTGACAAGAAGAAACTCAAATGGAATAAAATGGACTTCTCCACCGGGGGCTCGTTACACAAAAGTACATTTTATTAAGATCATTTTAAGAAACCCGAGTTCTGCAAAGAGCAAAGGGAAAGAATATTTATTTGTGTTTGTATTTGTTTTTAAATTTGGTATTTTTAGAGTTCCAGTGTGTGAGCAAAACAAAAGGAATGAAAAGACACAGAGAAAATATGCATAAGCACAAGAAACGTCATCAGGATTGGAAACAAGGGGGAAAATAGCCAGAGAAAAAGAAAAGAAAGAGCGAGAAGAAGAAAAGGGGAAATTAAAAGTGCATTGTAGAAAATAGACAGCTGAACTGAGCTGGAGTGGAAAAGTCCAATACAGAATTTATTGCTCTTGCCCGCTCTCCACTGGCCTTACTCATTTATTTCCTGAAACACTCATAGCCAATTTTTACATGCTTTCGACCAACAATCGTCTCCAGTTTTTGCTTCTTTTTACCATAGTAACAAGCTCCTCGTAAATAATTAAACTGCAATCTTCTCGTACTTGCAAATACGAAATACAATATACAAAGTTAAGTAGATTACAAACGAGGATTAAAAATTCACAAGAGTTATGAGGCTCAAATTTTATTGTATAAAATTGACGCCATTTGAAAATTTTTGTCCACTTCTTCAAGTACTTTTTTCCGTATTATAGGAAAACACGGCTAAAAATTTAAAGTTGAGCAAGAACAGTGTTTTCGGATTTATATATTCCCAAATTCTACTCTGTAGGAAAAAACTTCAAATTAACAATAAACAGCAAAATGCTGATGAGAATAAAGTTGAGTTTTGAGTGTTGATTTTTGATTTCAATTTTAATCCAACGACGCGTTTGGATTAGTTACTTTTCACCAACAAACTTTGTCATAAATTTGAACGGCAGTGGTAATAAATAGGTATGGAAATTATTCCATAAGTTATGAATCAGCTTCAAGCTGTGAATGAAAATGATGATAAAAATGACGCGACATGACGTAAGCACATGTACTTTGATAACTGAATGTTGGACATGTAATATTCATGTGCAAATTGAGCAATCGTATCGTGTAATATACTATAAATGAATCGCCAATACCTCAAATAAATGTGCACCTACATTGTACATTGTACAACCGTATGAAATATGAAACACGCTGTGCTGATAGATAGTAAATTGGATAAATCATAATTCAAAAGAGTCGATCAGTAATTTTTGTTGTGCGGAGGATTTGGAGGTTTTGGATGACTTTGCACATTTTTTCACCACTGGAGTTCTCTCACCTCAACTCACCTCACCTTTCTTTCTTTCCCCTGACTGCTTCTTGTTGCTTTACGTACCATTTGGAATTTAGATGTGGATTTAGGGTGGACAAAATGTTGCTGTTAAATACTACACAGCTGTAGTAGTTTCCCAACTCAACTCAACTCAGCTTGGTACATATTAAAGAATTATACTGTGCCTAAATTTTTTTAAATCCCTGCAGAGAAGAGATGAGCAATTTTCTTGAATTTGAAGTATTTTATTTGTAGATTGTAAGAAAAGGCAATAACTTTCTGCATTATTATTAATTATTGTCATGATGAGCAGAAAACTGCAAGGAGACTGCTCCTGTACAAAAGTACAATACTTTCACTTGTGTAAAAACTTTCTAGTGCCTCGAGACTCAATTCTCGAGTTCACTACACAAAAGAATCAATTTACCCAATTTACATTTAATACTGAATTTACAACATGGAAAAAATTCTCATTAAAAACAGAATTAGCTATTGTGGAATCTGCATGCATGATACGTAATTTGTACAAAAGCTTTGAAATTGATTATAATTTGATGGTATAAAATCGTGTTTAAAGATTAACACTTGGGGAAATGAGCATCTTGAGTCGTGAATCTTGAGCCTGGGTCAAGTCACTTTGCTCTGGTTCCGGTTCCTCTCCTTGTGATTCAGATTCTGATGATGCTGAACTTCCACTGCAGTCACTTTCTTCCTCTTCAATTTCCTGCGAGTTTTCTGAGTCAGACTTGTCCGACTCATCGTTGCTGCCACTGTTTGAGTCTGTGTTTGTGTTTGTTTTTGTACTTGTTTCCGGAGATTGAATTCGTCTCCTTTTACACAATTTACTGGCTCTGGGTCTAAACTGAATTGAAGGAGAGCCAGAACCAGGAACAGAAGGAGATTCCGAGTCGTTGACAATGGGCGTGGATGTGGACTTTGAAAAACCACTCATATTCCCCGTGCTATTTTCCATGGCCGTTTTATCTACAGAAATATTAATGATGAAACCAGAGTAATATTTATCTTTCAAACCCATTGGTAAAAGCAGTTGAGTCAAGATTTGACCTTCAGATATTAAAATTTCCAAATAGTACAAAATAATAGTGTTTTTTGAGAAGCGAAGCTGACTAACAAAAAAACTGTCCGTCTTTGTCCGTTGGGAGTCAGCTGAGTAGATTAAGCGCGCTTTGCATTAGCTGTTACATGTGCTATTGAGTTTTGCTTGTGCTGTTTTTTCAAAGGACGGGATTGCGATTTCTTATAGTCAGCTTCGCTTCCTGGGCTCAATCAATTTTTAATTCAAAATCTTACACTGTTCCCAATATTTGTCTCCATACTTAGCGATGATTTCTTCGCCTGGAGCAATTCCCTTGACAGCCGTGAGCACAGACATTGCCCTGGACGACCCTAAAACCCAGTCAAAGACTGCATTTGGTGTTGCATTGAGCTCTCCGTTTGCAAATCGAGCTATTCATAAAAGTAAAAGTATAATGAGCGTAAATTAATGGAGTATGAAGTAGAACTTTGAAAACATCTTAAAATACATGAGGCATAATGCCTAAATTACCCAAATTTCCATATTTGCTGGCATCAATTGTGTATTTCTTTTTATTCCCATCAAAAATGGCCAAGGAATAAGTTATATCCTTACACTTCTTTCTAATTTTTCCTGCGTATTGGCAGATGACTTGACCCTCGACCAGTTGACTCGTGGCGAATAATCCAAAACCGGAAATACTGGGATGTTTGACACAAAGTGGTGGTTCCATCAAATTGAATTTATTAGTACACTTTGAATGTGGATCACACAGCCAATTTTTATTTTGATTCTCTGTACAACTTGGCAAAGGAGAAATGAAGCAAAACTCCTGGCGAAGGGACTCTGACTTAAAAAAACCTATTGACAAACAACATAAATAAAATACAAATCACAAAAAAATAGAGATTATACAAATTTTGGAAAGATATGATGAAAAATGTATGACAAAAATTGTTACTTAAAACTTACAGTGATTCGCAAAAAGGAAAGGTGAAAATCTCTCATTTTTCTCGAGCTGCTTTGGAAGATTCTCAAAATTATCAAGATACATTTCAAGCCTGGCCAATTTGGACGATTCCACATTCTGATAAAACAGTTTTCTCTTTACCTCAGTTGCAGTTTGAGTCGAGGCACAAACTTTTTGGACCTGATGGAAATTATTGGAATTTTTAGCAATGTCCTTGAAGAGACTCAACACTTTGTTTTGCAACAATGAATCTCCAGTTTGATGGAAAGTTTCCAGAATCTTGCATTTGTTTTCCATATTTGAGAGCTCTTGAATTAATTTGTCCAAATCAAAGTTCATCCCTCTTAAATACTCTCTGAACTTGAGCCATTCCACAAGTGCAGTTGTCAAAGTATCTTCTGAAATCCCATCTGCTTTGCACTTCTTCACAATTACAGCTAGCTACAAAAGGGCAAAAAATAAAGAAAAATAAATTTAAAATTCCAGCAACCGAATTGAATTAAAATTGGTGAGAGGAAAAGGAATGAAGAATAAATTTTACCTGGTGGGAATTTTGCATGAAAAATTCCCCAATTTTTGAAAACATGAGAGTATGATCAACTACCCCCATAATTTTGAAAAGAAAGGAGACACTTTCAACAGTCGATTCTCTGGCTTTTACATAATCGAGGCAAAATGTTTGAATATCCTCCATTTCAAGAAACTTCCCGGCTGAAAAATACTCTTGCACATTCTCATCACAAATTAAAATTTGCTGAGGTTTTGGGTTTACAAAAGCTTCAACTATGTAACTGCAGAAAAGGATACAAAAAGATGTATGAATTGAAAAAAAATCCATTACAACTCGAAGCTCAAATAAAATTTACACAAACTGTAAATGATTAAACAAAGGCAAAGAGCAAAGATTAAAACAACGAGGATTAAAAAAATAGTCCATACTTGATCACATTTTTCATGACGTTCAGAGAAACTTGAGGGATGAGAATTGTACGGAAATTCCCATCGACATTGGAAGCATTCAATAATTCGTTCCATTTCGGTGACAAGTCTGTTAAAAGTCGACTGGTTGCAAAAATTGGATTAGCTGTATCACCGGCGGCAATAATTTGGACGTCACAACGACGCATGATTCTGGAGCTGAAAATTCCAGCTTAAAATAAATTATTTGAATATTATCCTATTTTTCTAAATTTTGAAGGAAAATGAACTGACAATTATTTAAAATTTCTGTGTTTTTACTTGATTTCCAAGCTTGATCAAAGCTTCACCAGAACAGCGGCAATATGAAACGGTCAAAACACAAATACAAATGAGCGAGAAACTTAAAGTTTACGTCAGAAAAGTCTGACTCAATTCTTCATTCTCCATTCAACGAGGACGAAAGAAGACTGGATGGTCAAAGTGTGAATTGTGAATGGAACTGCAGTGGGTGTGTAAAAACTAAGAGAATGGGAGAGATTGAGGTTTGACTAATTGTAAATCTGGATTTTGTAAGGGATCATTAAGTACTTTCTGTATGCTGTGAGATAAATATTTCACGTTTTATTGCATGTCCAATGTCCATTTTGTACGAGTACCTTTCTTAGTTTTTATATTCAATTCGTTCATTCATTCATCTCGTGCTTTTCTCCCGTCCAAAGTGTTCCAATGCCAACTGCAATGCGTAAAAAAGCTTCAGGGACAAAGTCTTAAAAACCGAAAAAGTATTAGAAAAGGGATAAAAGCAACAGGCGAGTGAATGAATCAACTTCACAATCTTCAGCAAAAAATTAAATTAAAATGAGAATCGGGTTTAACCTGTCCCAATGCAATCCAATTTACGTGAGTTAAATTGTTTAACCTTCCGTAAAATTACTTCCAGATTTCCTAGTAAATCAAATTGCCGTGTTATTTTTACACACCCGCTCCTATGATCATTAACAGATTTGAATCTTGTCTCGCGATCACTCAACAACTTAATCAGCATTGATTACACAGAACAAAAGCAGAAAGAGATGAAGAAAAAGAGGAGGAACCGGAAGTTTCAATTGAAATAGAAGTTTGTGTAAACGCGTTAGAAATAATCTTCATAATCTCAGCTCATCTTTGTTTTAATGAGGAAAGTCTAGCACGGGCGAAAAAGTGTAGAATAATTTTTTATGGAGAATAGAGAAATGATTCAAGGCGAGATAAAAATTTACTTGCACAATCACATCTTCTCGGGTAGACACCGAAAACTGAACTTTTATACAACAGAAAAGCTGGAGCTGAAACTGGAAATTCACTTGTTTCCTTACTCTCAACATGACGTTTTCCGTTTGAATTCAGTTGAATGGATTAAAACGCATTTGAATATTCTGGAATTTGTTAATGAAGTAAGAGTTTATTGTAGCGTGTCCTTGTCACTTTGTTTCTCTATTCACTTGCACCACATTTGGTATCCACTTTTTTGTGCAATGCATTCTGCTGCTCCGTCTCTATGGCATTTCTGCTATGAACGACTTATGAGGATCGTCACACACTTCAAAAACAATGCACAAAAGAAGGAAAAAAGAAAAAGGATAGGAAAAGTACAGAAAAGGATGAGTTTTAGGATGCATAATTTTAGAGCGCGTAATTTTTGATTGCGTGGTGCAGATTTTCCTTAGTCCGTAACGAAACACTCTGCTTTCACCAAAACACATAGGTAAGGAACAAATAACGTGTTCATAACAGGTGTATGAAGATCCAGATTGGTAGCATGCGATTTCGCATTTGTGACGTCACTGGCTCAGATTCATTGTTCACAAGTTGAAAGACAAAAACTGCAAGCGGCTTCGATGTTCATAAAAGTTATATGCAGTCTAATTCGAACGCCACTTACAGGTTTTCTCTTTCAACTTGCGAGCTTTCAGTTTCATGGGCTAATGTTAAAGAGTAGGGAACATTCAGCCAATCACAGCAGAGTCAGGGAATCTGAGCCAGTGACATCACAAATGCGAATTCGCATGCTACGAATCTGGATCTTCATACACCTGGTTCATAACGCAATACTCAATCTGCATTATACTTTTGTGTTAGCTTTTTGTCCTATTTCTCTTTTGTCTTCTTTATACTTCAGAAAAGGGAAGAAAAAGGCGGAGGAAATTGAAGCCATGTGTGAAAAACTTTAAGCTGTGCGTTAAATGCTTATAGCAATCATACACTGATTTCCAGATTCAGTTATCTTTCAGCCACCGTGCACCACAAGACAAAAGCTCTGATTTTGAACCTTGTTATAAACACTCAAAACTTCCAACTGGCGTCAAACTGCTCCAATTTTTCCACCTTTTTAATGTGCGAAATATTATGTATGAATGTTAATGGATGAAGGTCTGTAATTTCCATGGAGGCTACAAAACTCTCACGAAAATTCGGGTTGTACATTTTTACATGGACCAAAAACAAGAAGAAGTTAAGGAGACAGCGAAAATGGAAAAATTTTGAGGAAAAAGAAATCCTGTGGAATCAATTACTGACCTGAAGAAACTCCAGTGGAACGAAATGGACTCTTTTATACCAGGGACTCGTTGTACAAAAGTACAGAAGATCATGCTAAGAAACCCGAGTTCTTCAAAAAGTAAGGATATTTATTTGAATTTACATTTGGTATTTTTAGAGAACGAGTTCGAGTGTGAGAGTAAAACAAAAGAAATGAAGAGCCGCAGAGGAAATGCGGTTAAGAAGAAGCACCAGCATCAAGATTTAAAACAACAGGAACGGACAAAAGACAGAGTAAGAGAAAAGGAGATAAAACGAGAATGGAAGGAGGAAAAGTAGAGACTGGGAAATTAAAAGTGTTGTACACAAAATACATAAGGGAACTGCAGTAGAAAGTCCTATGCTAAATTTATAGCTCCTGTCCGATCTCCACTCGCTTTGTTTATTTATTTCCTCAAACACTCATACTATCGCAATCCCAATTCAAGTACCTCCGCTCAACGTCCGCGTCAAACTTTCCACTACTTTCAATACAAGTTCCACCATTTCCTTTAAAAAAAATCTACAGTTGTCGTACTTGCAAATGTAGTATACAATTAAAAGTGTGAAGTTCATTAAAAACTGTGACTCAACATTCACAGATTGTTACAATATTTTATGTTAAATTGACGCCGGTTAAAGATTTCTGGCCTTGCTGTTTGAATACCATAGCTCAGGTAAAGGTTGTCTTCTTTGTGTAGCCACAAATTGTGCGTTGTACTTACGATCTTACGAATTTAGCTGCTGAGGATCAACACTGATGTCTGATTTCCATCTGTATTATCACAAAATCTTTTCTTGTTCTCCATGCGTTTTATGTACCTTTGGTTTTAAATCTGTGTTTATTTGAAGATGTGGGCAATTTTCTACAATAATCTTGTAAATTACCGAGAGCTTTCTCTTTTTCTCCTTTATCCGTCTATGCTTTGCCTTTACTTTCCGTCTGAGTGTATGAAAAATTTCCTCCCTCTTTTTACTGTATATTTTTTGAGTAGATTCGCATGCATACAATTTTTTTCACTTTTCTCTTTTGCAAAGCTTTAGAATGATGATGACTCTTGACTCTTGACCGTATACACTATACACGTATAAAATAATAATTCGAGTAATTTGATTTTTACATACATTTAATATTTTTTGGGTGGAAACTTGACCAAAAGTAGGTCAAGGTTGGACTGGAATCCTTGGGCACACAACGGAAAGAAAGCGAGAGAGCGATAAAAGATAAAAGAGAACACATTTTGCACCTATGAAAGTGAATTTAGTGAAAGATTCCAAATAAAAATCCTTTATATTTGTTTGAAAGTTGGACGCCGTTTCAAAAAATTTCCATTGCTTAACTTTCTTCCATGTTGCAGATAAATCGGGCTTGGTCTAAAGTTCATGGTGCATAATGCACACGACTGTTTTAATTTTACCCGCCACAGTTTATCTTACACTCGATTACCTTAATGTTTCATTTTCTATAATAAGAAGTAGGTACATCTAAATTTACAAGTGATGCATGCAGCAGAAAAAGTCATGCCAAAACTATATACAACTAACTTTGTATTCAGGTTTGCAACGGAATCACAAACTCCGACTCAGCAGCTAATACAAATACAAACACGCACACACAATTGCAAATTACCAAGTTGTGAAATGGATAAAATGAAATAGTTACAAATCTGTACTCATGAGTTGAAAGTTCTATTCTGAATGCTGACAAAGTAAATGCAACTGTCAAAGGTTGAATAAGGAATCAAAAGTCATGTAAAGCATCAACATAATGGATGCACATGAAATTGGCATAAAATACCGTTGCTCAGCGCACAAAAATATTGTACATTAATTTTGGTCTCTGAATCCCTTTAGATTCAGCATTCATACTTTTGGGAATATTTGTGATCCATCGTGTATCTGTAAGTCAGTGGACTTTGATCTAGATGAAATATTATTACAAATGGCGTTCAATTTTGACACCATTTCTAATTTTTGCAAGCTCTCAAGTTTTGTAGTAACACTCTAAAACACCCAAGTAAAATTATATAGGTTTTTTTAAAGAGCTCTCATTCCTCAATTCATAATCATTTTCATTTTATTCGGCTGAAGCAAAGAAAAGGCAACGAGTATGAACGAGTATAAATAAATGTAAATAGTTGCTTATAAATTAACTGAAAGTTTCAACTTATGAACTTATGAATGACGATGACGACGATGATTGTACTACGGTAAAAACATGACGTAAACACGTGTAGTTTGCTATCAAATGCTGGTACTAATAATGCAGTAGAAAACTGTGCTCGT
>JAQGBI010001208.1:0-10874 GCA_034698325.1 Sminthurinus elegans
ATGTCAATCTACATAAATTAAAGAATTATTGACATGATTTTTACGTCACACCTTAATAAACATACATAAGTGAATGGTAAAAAGTAAAAAGTATATTGTGTAAATACGATACATATTTATAATAATTATTATTAGTATAGCTCATTCACTAGATTCATATTTATAACTACACACACGCACACTTGTTCACAAAATTAATATGCTGCTTAATAATTACTATTCTGAATTCAAATTACATATATAAAACAGACAAAAAATAAGTGAATTAGAGCATCAAACTAAAATACATATTTGTTTATTTTTTATTTTTGGATGCAATATTTTGTACTCACTTTTTTGTATGAGGATCCCGTAAAATAATAAACAAACCAAATGTGGAAGAAAATTATGGCAGTGTCCAATTATCCTGTAGATAACAGCGTCATTAGTTGAAAATAAATTAGGTATCTCAGATTGCAAAAATTTTATTAAATGAATGAAATAGAAAATGAAAACTGACATAATTTTGTGTATGTATTTTTGTGGCTTACCTGTTACGATTCGACAGAGAGAATGTACAAAAAGCTCATTCAGTATATATTACTAAAACGCTCTGATCGATTAAAGTTCAATCGGAAAATTTAATTGACAATTGAATGACAATACTTTAGATTTTAACTGCAGTATAATGTATAATGTGATGCAAAGAAGAGTAGCTACAGACAAAGGATGAAAATTTGCAAAGAAAAGCAATAAATTCTGATAATTTTTTCAGTACAGATGGTTGACTTTGGAGCGAAAAAAGCAAGGAAAGCAGAAAAAATGAATGATTGTAATCATGATCATAATGATGTTTTACTTTTGACTGTCGGATTTTTTAATGTGTCGGAATTTTGGTGTCGGGATTTTTGTGTCGGTTTTTTGTCGTCGGACTTTAAAAGTTTTAGGAGTTTTTGTTGTCGGAGATTTTGATGTCGGACTATTGAAAATTCGGTGTTTTATTATTGTCGGTCACTTCGATTTCGGAATTTTTGTGTCGGTTTTTGGCTGTCGGATTCATTTTGTCGGTCTTTTGACATGAAACCGAATAGAAATCTCACAGCTGAGTGGTTGAGAGTTGATTTCTGGTTAAATTTTGACCGACGTAGAGTTGACTTGCACCCGCGTCAAACCTGGGCTCTTTGTTAATCATGTTGATTTGAGTTGTTGTGGGGCGGTCAGCATGTGAATTTACGATGACCCAGAGGCAACTGGAATTAGGATTTGGGTGTGGGTGAGACGTGGGCGCCGTCCACTGGATGTCATGAGAATGGGCCAGTTTAATCAGTCCACCGCAACTACCTTTAAAATTAATGACCATTTTCAAGTAGTTTATTTAAGAAAAGGGTTGAGCCAAAGAGTTTTTGAGCTGTGAGAATAAATACTAAGAATCTAGAAAACAATCTAAGACTTACTTGTGATTCTCCTGTGGTATTTGCACACTTTTTCATCCGATCCGTCTTCACAGTCATACTTTTTGTCACACTTGAGCTCCTCGTCGATGCAGTCCCCGTTGAAACACTGAAACTGGGTGGGTGGACACAAGGAATTTGATCGCACTTTCGCAATCCAGTCGTAAAAGAGGGAGACATTTGTGATCCATTTGGCATGTCCACTTCCTCGCAGTTGACTGGAGCAAAAGAGGCGATGCCGACGAGTAGATCCTTTGTTGTGTCTTGTACATCCGCATAATTTTTGATGACGAGCGGACCACCATTGTCACCTTCACAGATACTTGAAACGCTGTTGTAACCACACAACGTGGACTGTGGCAAAAAGCTCCAAAAATCCCTTTTGCATTTGGCGTGATCCATAAATTTCCGCCCAATCCAGTTGAGAACATCTGAAGGTGGTGCTTTTGAATAACCCTTTGTTTTACCCCAACCCGTTGCCCTCCCAGTGACATCTAGCGCCAAAAATCCAAATGTTTTTGTGGTTACAGTTTTAGTACTTTTTCGGAATCAATCAACCACGCGGACAAAATGACATGATGTAGATTTTCATGTTTACGTACCTTTAAAATCCGGAGTTGACTGACTGGAGATCCAGACGTTGTTGACTCGGTAAGTGAAATTGAACTCTCCTTTGAACAAAATCACAGCAATGTCATTCCCTGCGGCAATATCTCTGGGATCGTAGTTTGGATGTATGGTCACCTGTTCAACTTCTAGGGTTTGTTCAGTGCCGTCATTTGTCTTGAGATTTTGCTCTCCAGCGATGAGCTTGTAGTTCTCGAGATTATTCCACCAACCTTTGCCTTTGAAGCAGTGGGCAGCGGTAAGAGCCGTCTTTTTATCCAAAACACTTGCGCCACAGACAAGTTGGTCTTTTTCTTTAGATGGAACTTTAATGTTCAAGCTCAGTTGATAGGGCACTGGATTTTTCACCTGATCCACTTAAATTTTAGGACACAAGGCGGAGCTCAAGTCTGAAACAAGGAATTGTTAATCAAAATACTTGGTTCAATCTGTAATTTCAACGCTAGAGTTTTGACTCTTGACTGCACAAGACAAAACTGTGAGGACAAGTCGCGTCCGCTGTATTTATTAATTAGGTAGCCAAAACTCACCGTCAAAGTCAATAAATAAAATATTCCGCAACCAAGTGCTTGTACTGCACCTAAAGGCGGAAATGACCTGACCCTGGATCTACCCTTAAAGGTCATACAATAAGTCGGGCCATGGGCGCTTTTATAGATTAAAAATCTAAATCGTGGCAAAGCACGATTTCAAAACTCGCTAAATGAATTCTTCATCGCGAGCGGGTAGCGCATAAAAAGTGTTACCTTTTTACTTATTATTTCATGCATAATCTCTCTTTGCCCCAGTCTCACATTCCCCCATTTATAATTTTACTGGAGTCTCACATTCCCCCATTTATAATTTTACTGGAGTCTCACTTTGCCCCAGAGACAAAATACTTTGAAGCGCGAAAATTCAAACGTGAGGACAGACAGACGGATCTGTCCAGCGTTTAAGGGTAGCTGGCAAGCTGCGCTACCCTAAAAAGAGCACAAGTCTGCACATCCGCTTAAATTTTACCTCTCATCTTAATTTCTACCAATTTGCAAATGCACCCACACAATTGTTAATTTAAAAAAGTAAACAAAGATATAAATTCACCTGGAACTTTACTTCGAGATTTACACACTTTTTCATCGGATCCATCCTCACAGTCAAACTTCTTGTTGCATTTGAGAGCTTTGTCGATGCACTCCCCGTTGAAACATTGGAATTTACAGGGCAAACACAAGGAATTCGATCGCTCTTTTGCAATGAATTCGTAAAAGTAGGAGATGTTTGTGAATCCATTTGGCTTGTTCTGTTCCTCGCACTCCAGTGGAGCAAACGAAGCGATGCCGACGAGAAGATCTTTCTTCGTACGTGGTCCATCCAAATAATTTTTGATGACGAGCGGACCTCCAGAATCTCCAGCACAGATATTTGAGACGTTGTTGTAACCACAAATCATCGAGTGTTTAAAAAATCCATACATTTTCCTACATCTGTCGTACTCCAATAATTCGAGGTCGACCGACTGCAGCATATTTGAAGGTTTTCCACCTGTTGTCGTTTTACCCCAACCCGTTGCCGTCGCCGTCAAATTAAACACTAATTGGAAAAAAAGTCAAAAATGGTAATTTTATATCGCCTTCAAAGCATAAATGCTCCGGATGCGAAGCTGACTAGAAATGTAGGATCATGTCTGTCCAAATTTGGCCAATAGGTGGCGCCCCAAACGAGTTCCAATTTTTCCCGCTAGGTGGCGTGAACATACAAAACTTGTCCACCAAAGTTCCTAATGTGACCGCTAGATGGCGCATTTAAGAGTCGACGCAAAGCGGACTCAAACTGGCGACAGACGGACATGACGACTACAATAGTCTGCTTCGCATCCTAAAAAATGCAGTGTCATTTCCACCGCTTTTGACTCATATTTTCTGAATAAATAAACCGGTTTATTTAATAATTGATCAAGAAACATGAATAAGAATTGTTGGTTTTTTCTGTACTTTTATGATTTGGAGTTGGAATTTCGGTTGTTGGAGTTGAAATCCAAATGTTGTTGACTCGGGCGTTGAAATTAAATTCTCCTTTGATCCAAATCACAGCAATGTCATTTCCCCCCAAAACATTAAGTGGATGTGGTTTTTCTGGGTATTTTGGGTGTAGGATAAGTTTTTGAATCTGGAAAATTTGTTCTGTTTCGTCATTTTTATCCAGATTTTGTTCCCCGGCAATAATTTTGTAGTGGCTGATGTTTGGTGATGGGAAGCAGTGAGCAGCTGAGAGTGCCGTCCTTTTGTCCAGAATGAAGCCACCACAAAAATGATTTCCTTTGAATAAGATGCTCAGTTGATACGGCACCGGATTTTTAACCTGATTCACCTCTGTTCCCCCGGAAGAAACCCCACCTGGTCATTGGTCATTGGTCATTCGCAGTAGAAAAGGAATAAATTAGTTGCCAATGTTTCATTTTGACTTGTACATTAAAATCCATGGTTATTTTGTTCTATTCCGTAAAATGTGTAATACTGTAAAAACTTACCTACACCATAATATGAACCTGAAACCCGTTCCCAAAATCACAAATCAAACACAATCAACAGAAAATGAAATTAAAACGAACACGATTCATAAAAATGGGTAAAGTGTAAAACGTGGAATTGAAAGCTGTAAAAAAAGTATTTGTAATTTTTTTTACCCGTTTCGTCGTCATCGTCAAAAAGGAATCGGATCCAGTGAGAATATGGAGCGACGCTCGTGTACACTCTTTTCCCGGTATTTCCTCCGTCCTTTGATGAATTCCCAGCCAAAACGCCGTAGAGAACATCCGAGCAGATTAAACTACTCCCAGCGAGTGGCAGCGGTGGTTGAGAACTTTCCGCTGAATTTTCAACCGGCTCCGTACAAATGACATTTTTCTCCTCTGCAGTTGTTCCCTCATAAAGCTCAGAACATTTGGATGACGCGATGACCGAAACTTGACTGACTCCACGCTCAAGACAAACACAAGTTTCATCAGCTGCACAAAGATTTTCAAAATAAATGTAAAATATACTAAAACCATAATTTTAAAATCACCTTGTATAATTTTATTTCATTTGGATTTCTATTTAGATTTTGAGCTTTAATTACGTACAGAATTTTCCATGGACTGGAATTTGACTCCGGTCATAAGGAATTTTGGAAGTGTGAAGATTGTCCAGCTCCAATTTTGAATTCAAACGAATCACTGCGACGTCAAATTGAGAAGGATCGCTGTCGAGTGCCGCGTAAGAGAAGACTTGATCAATCGTCCGGATTTGACCCTCGTTTTGATTTTTCCCGTTGGCTCTGATTTTGAAGAGGCTTTCATTTCTTCCGGCGAGACAAGTGGCGACGGTGAGGACGAGATACGAGGAAATTATGGTGCCCGCACAAACTGTTGTATTTTCTGCACCCTCGAAATCGTACCGAATTTCCACTTGATGCGGGAGCATCCCTGCGAAACTCATTTTGAAAGGTCCGAGGAATTTCGAAATTCAAATCTCACTTTGAATAAAATACAGATTTTGAGATGGTAAAATCTAATTGATCTACATTCAAAAATGAATGGCAAAATCGATAAAATATTATTTTAAACTGTCAATAAGATTTTGAGGGCTCACCGAAATTCCAACGATTTGAAATGTAGATTATGTTTATTTTATATTTAAAATCAGAAATATTGCACTTTGAATAATAATGAGCACACTTAAAATTACTCGTGGGCTCCCGCTCCAGAATTGAAATTGTAACGTGTGCGAATCGGATGCAGAGATGAAGAAAGAAGAGAGAAGAGAGAGAAGTGGATTGAGAAAATCAATTGCAGAGGGAAACGGCAGTGCAAAAAAACTTGAGAGAGAACAAGTTTATCTTCTGTGATTTGGACTTGAGATGAATTTTCCTGGAATGAATGAAAATTATGCACAACGCATCATTATTATTCAAATGATCAAGTATCAAAGTAATTAGACTGCGACTGACTGTTTAATGTTTAACAACTTTGGCCAGCCTCGAGCCTCACAAATCACAAATGGTCTTTAGAATTAAAGAGAGAGAAAAAGTAGAGACTCGTCAAGGTCAAGTTGACAAGGCTACAACATCAAGTTTCAAGATTCAAGATTGCAGAGTCAAGACAAAATAGAATAAGTATAAAAAGTTGTGTAGACATAATCAATGATAAATGAATATCATTCATTGATATTTTTTGTCGTTGGAATTGCTCATCTACAATCTACACACAAACAGGGCCGGTCTTTGGATTGTGGCGCCCCAAGCAAACTGGAAGCAAAAGCAGTTGGCGCCCGAAGCAATACAAAATGGCGCCCATCTTTTCAATTTTGGTGCCCCTTCTGTCGATTTTTGCGCCCTTTAATTTCACTTTTGGACCTTTTTCTCGAATTTTCGATTGTACGGCCCTTTTACTCGTTTTGACGCCTATTCTGTCGTTTTTGGCGACTCCTTTCTTTTTTTGGGGCCCTTGTCTCCTTGACGCCCTTAGCTGTTGCTTAGGTTGCGTATGCCTTAAATCGCTCCTGAGCTTCGCCACCAAATTCCAAAATACGAAATCTATTTGTCATTCCAATTCAACCCAACTCAATCCAACAGCCAACTCACAAATTAAATATTTTACACATGTGTACAATTTATACTCGATTCCTTGCGTAATCTCCTCTGCTGGTGTGTACATCAATTCACAACGAAGGTTATTCGTCTTCTAAGAAAAAAAAGTTCAACGTGGGCAAGACAAAACTGGTTTACTCATTTTCATTCAACTCCTCAGAATTACAAGTATTTTATTTTATTTTATTTATTTCTCCACTTGAAATTGGAATTTGTATTTTGTGCATACTTCATTCTAATTTTCCTCGTCCTGATGACGACTCCACAATTTAGCAGCCATCAAGTTGACATTTTGTTCAATTCGGATCCGAATCCGATTTGTGCGGGAACTTTGATTTCCTCGTATCTCGTTTTGACCGTCTTGACTTGTCTCAAGGGGGAAAATGAAACAAAGCTGAAAATTCGCGCATCTCAAAAAGATGCCGCGGAGGTGCAGAAGTTTCTGCTTCCGGCGTGTCGTCGTCCATTCCGTATCAACTCAGTTTACAACGTCAAAGGAGTGGAATTTGGACTCACATTTGCGGTGCTGCTATCATCGATACAAAAACAGCCTTGACCGCTGCTCACTGTTTTGGCAAAAACCCCAAGTTGGCTGACTTCAGAGTTGTGGCGGGAGTCACTCATTTAAATTCCACGTCCAGTAGAAAACAGATTCTGTCACTCTTAAAAATCAACAAGCACCCCAATTTTAACAGCCGCAACGTTTTCCTGGGAAATGACATTGCGGTTCTTCATGTCGCCGGCTCTTTTGTCTACAATGAAAATGTCCAGAATATTTGGATTTCATCTCCACAAGAAATAAATCCAGCAGGTTAGATTCGGATTCATATTTTACGATTTGTAAATGTACACAATGCAACAAGAATATTCGGATTTTATGCTCTCGCAGATTTCACTGGCAGAATGGGCGGCTGGGGAAAAAATTCAAACAATGGAGAACCCACAAACTCGTTACAAGAAGCGGACATGGAAATTTGGTCGGATTTCGAATGCACCAAAACTTTGTCATACCTCAAATCCTCCATGATCTGCTCTTTTGACAACGACTCAAATACTTGTGGAGGCGACTCCGGCGGTCCACTCGTCATACAAAATTACCAATTTAATCAAAACACAAGGCGAGGCCTTTTAGTTGGAATTGGCTCATTTTCCCCAAAGTTTGTGATCAACAGGACAGCCCAAACTATTTCACGGAAGTCAGCCATTTCTACAACTGGATAAAAGAAAAGCGGGCGTTGAGTTGTGAAGCAACGGAATTCAAGTTCCAGTGTTTCAATGGCCAGTGCATTGACGACTGTTTTCTTTGTGACAGAACTGATGATTGTGGCGATGGACCCGACCAGCAAGGATGAGAATGTCAAGGGAAAATTCCAGTGGATCTTGAGAAAAAAGCCTCGTGCGCCCAGAAAAAACAAGCAAGATGTACAAAACGAGAGGAAGAGTTGAAAAATGTGATCAAGTCCCGGAATAAAAAAAGTAAGCACAAAATCTCTTTGGGTGGTTTTAGCATGGAATTAATTGTCGGTTGTCGGAGCAGCGGAAACTGTGCCGCACGTCATTCAAATTGTACGGATGAATTTTCTCGACCCACGCTTGACGCTTGACACACTAAAAAATGCACATGCAACATGTAATTGTAATGGAAAAAATTCAATTTTCCAGACAAAAGGTTTCTTTTTTCCATGTAGATTTTTTTGAACCCGGCTTTTTTCACATACAGTAGATTCTCTTTTTGTATCGCAGCCTCTAATACTTTCGCATGAGCAACCCACACATGTTCATGTGAATGGTACAATTTTTTTTGATCTTTAATCCTAAAATCCCAAATGGAGTGGAAATTTAATGAGTATGAAGAACAAAAGATTCTGGCTCTGGGTGAAACTTTTTTTGAGCAGTTTTTAAGCTGAAAAAAATAAGCCGGAGGCAAAGCAGCTCGGGAGGCTGAAGGAAGTCGATTTCGCATTAAAACTGGGAACTGTTTTTTTGATTTTGAGATGATTCAAAATAGGGAATGATTTTTTTAAATGAGTAATTTCGGTCCTCGCTTACTTTTTATTGGACAGTTTGATTCTAAAAATGACCGAAAGAGAAAATTTATACGCCGTCAAGTGCAGTTTTGCAGCATGGGTTTGCCCAATAAAATGCTGTAGTTTTGACCACACCAAAGCCAAAAAAACAAAAAAATGTTATAATACGGAAATTCATCCGTGCACAAAGTAAAATGTGATTTGACCGTATTTTATTTTATTTCTCTTCTTTTGCAATTTTTTGGTCATGTTTTTAGCGAAAAGGGCGATTGGAGGTGATGCAGTTGACCATAAGTTCGAGTCATTTCCATATCAACTGAGTCTTGAACAGCGTCAACGAGGATTTTTCAAGCACCATTGTGGGGCTGTGTTGTTGGACGAGAGGACAGCCCTCACAGCCGCCCACTGCTGGACACCCGGAAAAAGATTATCTGATTACAGACTTGTGGCGGGGATGAGACAAGTTGATGAGGTGAACCCGAATAATCAGACCCTCAGCCTCTCAAGATTCCTCAGCCACGACAAGTGGGATGGTAATTTTATGAACGGGCATGACATTGCCCTGTTGACTGTGGATGGTTCCTTCGTCTTGACCGAGAATGTGCGCCCCGTTTGGATTTCCTCTCCCGATGAGCCCATTCTCTCAGGTCACCTCTTTAACTTTAAATAATTACCCAAACACAAATACAACGTCAAACTACAAACAGATTATAATCGAAATACGCTTGATTTATTTCCGTGTAGAATTTACTGGAACTGCCACTGGATGGGGCAAATTTAATAACTCAGGTCCCGTCACAAAAAATCTAACCAAGGTTGACCTCCCACTTCTCCCTTTTGAAAAATGTAAAGCAATTATCAATTGTTTCAAAGACAGCATGATTTGTGCCCGCACTGGATATTCCAATGTTTGTGGAGGTGATTCCGGTGGTCCACTAGTGTTGAAAAACTACGAGTTTCCGGATGGCTCCAAAAGAGACCTCCTCGTCGGGATCACTTCTTATGCAGCAGCAAAATGTGAAAACCTGAATCAACCGAGTGTATTTACAAAAGTGAGCTCACATTATGACTGGATCGTCAGCAACTGGAAGAGAAATCCAAAGACACCAAATAAATTCACCTGCTTCAACGGGGAGGAAATTGAGGAGGATTGGAGATGTGATGAGGAATTTGACTGTGCCGACGGATCCGATGAACGGGGATGCAACATAAAACCAACTGAAGTTGAGGAAATACCCAAAACACGTAAGTAATTACGCCTTTGACATTTGACACCTTCTTTCAACTTAATTAATTTTCCTCAGCCTATTTTATGCACAGGGTTAAAAATCCCCCTTTCCAGTTTACACTCAATGCTCAATAATTACTCTCCTTTTTTTGCAGGACAATGCGGCGGGAAAATTGAAATGAAGACGGTTGAATACGACATAATTTATCGTGTGGAGGATTCAGAGTCTGGAAAATTGTCTCAGTGTGTGTGGACTATTTTCAATGCCAAAAGGAATCCGCTGGAGCTCACACTTCTCGAGAACGTTGACGCAGTTTTTGATCCAGCTCAAAATCAATTGATCGCCCTCCACAATTTCACCCTTCAGAATTTCAATACCGAATCCATGTAACGTGAAAAATTTAGACTATGATTCAAATTTTCACTTGCTCCACATTTTGTTTCAATTTTAATCAATGAATCCTTTGGAAATTAATGTCAAAATCGGTTTTATTTTGCGGGTGCAAATTTTTGTTGTTTTTTTTTGTTTATGGAATGGAACTATTTTCCTTTTTTTTGTGTTTTAAATGTCCCATCTGTTTGTTTCAAAGAAGTATTTTATTTTTTTTTGATTTTGACAGAACAACAATTGACCAAAAGATCAAAATATTGGATTCATTCACAACTGTGATTTTTCGTGGGCCCGTGGGAATCCAAGATTCCGGATTTCACCTGAGACTCAAAAGTGCTGGTAAAAGTGAAGTGAATAATCCGTTGAATTTTAAGCCGTTTATCCACTACTCGTGAAATTATCTCCGTGGAATCTTTAAAAAATCAGGAGGGCCAAACCGGAGTTAGGAAAAATCTGAAAAAAATCACAAGACCTCTTGGTAGTCTGTAGTTGGCGTAAAAAAATTGGCGGGTCTGAAAACCGCCGTTTCTGGACTTTATGGCGGAAAATTGGTGTTCCCCAAG
>JAQGBI010001209.1:0-10867 GCA_034698325.1 Sminthurinus elegans
GACTAGACTCACGCCTCACGGCCAACGCACCCGTGGACAGACAAAGCTGTGCCACGTGAGACGGTGCCATTTAATGGACAATGGACTTTCATCAAGGATCCCGTGGGCAACATACGCGCCACGATGATCGAGCCTGGACACCCATGGACACCTCCTCATCAGGATTTGGGAATTGGAACGGCTCCGTCATCATCACAATTGGAAATAGAACCCACTTATCCAACACTCTGCACTGGACAACATGATCTACACATCAAGATATTATGGACAACAATCAACAGGCAGCAGCAACACTTATCAAGAGGACAACACAACCCCCATTCAGCAACAGGATCCAGAGGACACACAGCCCCATTAAAACAACAAAAGCTAAGAAATAATGATAAATCATAATTTAGTTTATATGTAAGTAAAATATTCTAGTCTGACAAACTAAGATAGACTTTAGATTATAATAATAGAGACATACCATTTATTTACTAATAGTATAGAGAGAAAAACCCGGTGAAAAGCAAAATGAAAACGAGAATTTAATTTTAGTTTGAGACAATCTTTTCAATATTTCTGACCCATGTTCATTTTTCATAAATCAAGCGTATACTAAAATTACTTGATTTCACATTCAACATTTAAAAAACCAATTATTCATTACTCTTCAATCGAATAACCATTTTTCATGTAGTATTCCCTTTTTGAACAAAACTCAAAGAAAATAAGCAGCACGTTGCGCTTTTCATTTTTTAACGTATTTTTTCATTTTTTATTTTGTGCTCTTAGTACAGAATTCAAGTTTTATACGTCTTGCACAGAATTTTCTAAATTTATTATATATATGGGTCGTTTCTCGGCATCAAGTATTCCGATTATTTAAGTATGAGTTGTTAGTTATAAGCTATTATAAGCATTACAAGTAGCATTAGATATATTTTCAAGTAGAGAGAGAAGCATAAGGGAACTTATAAAAAAGTAAAACACCATTTGGTGCTGTATTTCCTATTTTTCTTTTCACACAAAATATCAAATTTCAAAATTATGAAACTCAAAAGAGACGATTGAAAATTGAAAGAATATTTTTAGTTTTTATTAATTTGAAGAAAATATCATTTTTTGTAATATTCAATATTCAATCATGTACCATGCAGAAGCAGAGTTGTTTTGTTGACTCTCTCTCCCTCTTTCTCTTTCCCCCTCTCTCTCTGTCTCTCTCTACTCAATAGGAAGGTACATAGCGCCAGGTGTAAAATTGAGTCAATAGCTATTTAATCATCATCATAACGTACCACAAATTAGGATGAAACTACGATTGAAACACATGTTTTATGTTATTACTTTCAACTCAAAATTTTCCTAGTTTCATAACAAAGAATGGTTAAAAGAGAAGCGACAAATGAGTTTAACGATGTCTTTGACAAGAAGCACAGAAACTTCATTGGTCGGCTCTCTGTACTTATTTTCCAACTGTAATATGCACAGTGTATAGAAAAGAATGATCAGGGCAATGCAATCATGAACTCCGGTATAAAAATATGTGACATGACACGTAAAAGATGTATATGTTCACATTTTGAAAATTATTTCATCATCATCCACATCTGCCATCGACCACAAAAAATACATGTACAATGTAGTTTGTACTTTGTTAATATTTTAGTTAAGTAAAAAACATGCAAGAGGTAAACTCCACCAAAAACAGATGAATAACATGTAATTTTACCATGATATTTTACGTTTTAACAGTAATAGAAACCAGTAAAATAATAATTTCAGCATATGACAAAACCACAAGCACATACTTTATAATATACATAGCAAATAGAAATATCTTTAGAAATTTTCATGCTTTGAATGCATGCTTCATACAATGTCCTAATTTTAGTCAATTTTATTAGACACACAGAAACATATAACACATAGTATTGAAAACTTGTAAATTTTCCACATCGTTATGTTCAATCTTATTTTTATTTTTTGTGTTGCTCCTCCTGAATTGTCATTGAATGTAGAATACATTCACGTTCCATTTTTTTTTCCTGTTGTAGTAAAATCCATCCAATGTATAGATTATAGATAGGTGGAAATTTTCTCTCTCTTTTCTAAATACACCACACATCATTTGAAATAGATGGTGTGGTGAGGAGCTAGTATTCCACAATTAATAGGCTTATAGGTATAGTCATACAGAATGACGGTTTTCATTATCCGCATTCACTATGATATTTATTCTTTTTATTATGTTATCTCCTCTACCCTGCTCTTTGGTGTTAAAAAGAGACAGAATGACCAACGATACATAATATATAGATTCGAGACACAATAATGCCAATACACTATTACCTATTACTTTCCTTTATTTTTATCATGCATTAGTAATCAAGACCTTTTCAGAACTGATGAAGGGTCTCATTAAGTAGACAGTTTAAATCAAAAGGAGTTTATCCCTACTCCATAATATAATAAAAATGGTTTAACAATAGAGAAAGAATTTACTCTCTTACAAATATGAAAAATTATGCATCAGAAACTCTGACTATAGAGTATGTACCTATAGAAATTAATATATACCTTACCTACCTACAAATTATTTTGTTTATTGACAAGTGACAGTCAATGAACATATTGCCAATTTTGTTCATTAGATACATAATGACTGAATGGAATTTAACTTAACTATGGAATCTATTGACTATTAATTTTTCCTTTGGCTTGAGTTTTCAGACCCAATAGGTATACTTGAAAACCATACTCAACCAAGGGAATTATATGTAATATGTCTTTGCTGCAGGGTACATACATAATAATATTTTTTTTGTTATGAATAGTATTTCCTTTTCTTTAATTATCTTCATTCATAACTGATTAAACGTATTTTTCAAGTTATTTATTTAAATCTTACATTATTTTATTTTTTAGAAAGAATTGTAATAACCCTGTAGCAGTACATATATAAGACTGAAACAGATAACTCCTAAAGAGGAAGAACTCTGTCAAGGCAACATACTTTGAGTTGGACAACTTGACACGTTGAGAAACCAATAAGAGACAAATATTTAATAGTTTCCTAGACTTTAATCGAACATCAACGGGATATGCCAGACAAACAGAAGCATGTTGTAACTTCGATTAAAATTCTTGATTTAGTACCATTTTCCAAAAAAAGGAAACTATTAATGGAACTTCAAACAAGAATCCTTAGCCTAATCACAAATAGATTAGAAGAGTGGAATCCACTATAAACCTAATCGTTTCAGATTAGAAGAGTGGAAACTCACCACTGTATACCTAAAATCTAAATAGATTTTAGAAGAAGCTTATACCTAATCTGGCATCCTAAAAAGAGATCAACAGATTAGAAGAGTGCACTATAAAGGTGGTATAGCATATTGAACTCACCTTACACACAGTGATAAAGCCTCTTGGAACTCCTGTGAAAAAATAATAATTCAGTTAAAGACCTGCGCAGGCCTAACCTAAAAGGGTTCATGTTAAAGTGTGTTATAGCCCAGGGAACTCACACTCCACAGTGATAAGCAATTTTAAACTCCTGTGAAAATTAAGTACAGTGAATATTAGTAAAATTTATTTTCTGATTGTGTATTCCTTTTCGACTATTTTGTTATGGCATGACGTACCATTGCTCAAGAAAGAAAAGGAAGAAAGGAAACGATGAATTTACTAATTAAGCTGGAAAACGTTTAGTTAACATTATGCTAAGATGCTTGACAAACATCTCAACACTCCAATGTACAGGTCAAGTAGGACCACAAAAAAAATATATTTACCACAGGTTTTGGATTCAGAATTCTTTGACTGACGAGTTAAGAATACTTTTGAAAGCCACCCTGTGTTCTCAAAGATTCACTCTTTTCTTTGAGTTTTCTTTTAAATATTCTACTAACCCTAAATATACAGCTTAGGGATTTCCTTCATGTGTTGTGTCCTACATTACTTTAAATGTACGAGGGACAAATCTACAAATTCTCTAGAAACCCATACCTGTCAAATTTCACGTTTTTTGGCAAACTTGTAAGTAAACAATTAAGGGAGGATCTTTATCCTCTCTCTCAACCAGCGAAAATTGACCATAAATATGTATTTAAAATTATACTTCAAGTGTTTAAAAGGATTCCAATCTCTTGGTTATCCTCTTAATTCCCGTGTTCTCTCCAAAATCCCGTATTCTGTAATTTGGTAAAAATGAGTATTGATCACACTCACTTTTATTCAAACTATAGCAAAACACCTTTTCTCACCAATATTTTGATTGGTCACCCCACTGATTTAACGTCAGAAAAACCAATAGTTTTACATATTTCCCGTGTTTTAATGTTAAGAAACCAACCTCAACTATAGTTTAATTTTATACATACTTTCTAGATAAGATACCCGTGTATTGTGTTTGCAGTTACGACGACAAGAGATTAAAAATATGCTAATCTCATCGCTAGTGACTTCAACATGTATCAATTGACCTTTCAATTTTTTCTTCCAACATTATTTTTACTATTAACCGTTGTTGTTGTCGTCACTCAAAAATGTTTGTTGAAGGCTCTTAGGCGCCATTCTTCCATCACAATGATTCAAATAATCAGTGTTAATCCCGTCTTAAAAACTTGAGCAAATTATTTTGCTTTCCCGTGTCTCCTTAATACAAAACTCCGGTTTGGATATTCTCTTTTGTACTAACTCAATTATAGTTTCACCATAAGAATCCAGTCAGTTCGGAAGACAAATAATAATTAAAGAATTCTTATTCTTTTTAGTCCCATCTTTAAATATAAGAAAAACGAAATTCTTTACTAATAGACAAAAGGTTGACTCATCCTTGTAAATTTCACATCTAACACAGAAACAAGAACTTGATATCTTGACATAGATCTGTAGATAACCCCCTAGGGCCAAGACGAATTACCAGTGTTGTTGTGTTAGCAGTTATGACGACATGAAATTCAAGAACGACGAAACTAAAGCTCAACTAGACCCTGTTTGGATTTTTATTTCCTGAACCATCCTAGTAGCAAATCAGTTTTGCGTTCCCGTGTCTCCTATTTCATTATCTTACTGTCCCGACCAGTATTCACCACCATAAAATTCATGGAAAGTTTTTTGGTTCAATTATCCGAATCATTTTTATTTTTCTTTGATTCTCTTTCCTATGAAAATTTTTCCGTGTCTCCTATTCCATTATTTTACTTCACATTGTAGTCAAAGTACTACTTTAGCCCCGTATATATATATATTGACAACCATTCATATGATAATCATTAGCTCCCTAATTTCAAGTTTCAATTTTGTTGTACTAGGTTTTTTGTTCCTGCCAGATGGGTGATTATCAATTAAATTGATTGATTCTGAGAAAATATGAAAACATGTTTTGTTTTACCATTTTTGTTGTTCCTGCCACTTCTTTTCTTTACAATTATAAAAGAAAAGTAAACACAAAATCATGCAAAAATTTCCCGTGTTTTCCAAGACGATTTCATACCTTAGCAAAAACAAATGAAGAGTTGTATTGATACTTCCACCTCGTATGCGAATACTGTATATCTCTTGACTCAGATAAACAAGGTATCAGCCATAAAGGATGGCTGATGGATATGTATCTTCATCTTCACCAGTATCAGACTGATAAATCTTGTCAAGTTTTTATCTTTTCAAAAGGTGGCGAAACATTGCTTGAGTTTTGATTCACTATTTGAATCAATAGAGGGGAGAATTTTCAGTGGTTTGTCTTATTTGTTTAATGGTTGCTCAAGTTTACATCATTTTTATTGTCCAACGGATAGAACTTAGAAATTAGAATTTGTTTCATTTTGATAAGGACTTGAGAGGAAAATTGTACACTCCTTCAATGTGATTTTCCTTCGCAGAATGAATTGAGATTCAATCGATTCTTTTTCCCATTAACAAATCTGTAAGAAGAATTTGATTCCCGTCTTTACTTCACTTTACTTCTAAAAAACCAGAAATCGCGTTAAGTTCAGACACAAGATTCTCCCAAATTCTCATTGTGATCTCCATGGCAATCATACTACCATGGACGCAAGTACTCCCTACTGCTGGTGTGTCGTGGAATAATTCTCAATTAAGAATTCCCAAGAATTTCCCGTATTATTCTAACCAAACTAATTAAAACTCTAGACGAAATACATAAATCGCCAAGCTTAGTGATTGACAGCAACGATAGGATTATTCCAACTACTTCAGAAATCAATAATGGTATAAGGCAAGATAAAGTTTTGTTCTTTGGTTCGTTGAAATACAGCTTTAGACTCCAAACAGGCGTAAAGTCTCAATATCTGCTCATATCTGCTGATTTCTGAACCCCTAACCTTTTCTGTATTTTCCTCAAATCAGAAGTGGATTTTCCACATTTTTGTGTTGTGAGAAAATGTATTCCCGTGTGAAAGAAAGAACTTATCCAAAAGAACCGAAAAACCAATTCAAGAATTATTAGGTCGACAACCTTTTCAGTGATAAGCATTTTTGAACTCCTGACGACTCAAACTTTGCACGTCACATGAGCATAAAGATGACGTCAGACTTACTCCGAATTCTTATTGTTTTCTTGCGAAAACATGTTCCCGTGTAAGCTAAGTAACAACAGATAAACAATTTACCTCTAACTCACGACATTCCAATCAGAGTACCAAATGTCTAGAGATGAATTGACGTGACGCAACAACCAATACACAATTTAATCAATTATTTTCACTTGCGGAAAAGAAAATGATTCTTCCATTATCTTTTGTAGCCAGCAATAAGTATAGTTTGTAGACAATATTTTTCACTTTTTAGTATTCATCTCTGGTAGATTAAGAATATTTCATCTTATAGACACAAGAACTAGACTAGCGATTGGTTTAAAATTGATTTATATTTCTCAAACAAAAGTAAGTTTTCAAAACAGTTCTTTAAAATTTACATTTAGGTATAATAAAATTGACTAATATTAGTTAGGATTACACAAAAAAAAACAACACATTTACATTTATATATACATATAATTCTAATCATTTATTATATTCATTTATTCCTTTAGAGTATAGAAAATTTTTAGAGACATGTCATGACGACTACTCTTTTTCTTTTACCTTCAATTTGATATTTACAAAATGAAAAGGTTCATGGATTCATTTCATGCCTTTAGTCAATTAGACAGATAATTGATCACACATTTTATATTAGATACATTTATTTATGGAATAGTTTCAATTTTACAAGACGCACAATAATTAGTGTCATGACCGTATGAATTATGAATGTCAAGGAAGCTTGGTTAAAAAATAGCGTAGAAAGTCCGACTTACATACATTAAATTAGATAGTCCTTATTCAAACATTCACTTACATTTTTTATAGCCATTAATCTAACCTTATTACTATTATCTAGGTTAAGCGGAGTATAACATTATTGAATAAAAATCATAGATATAGATTATTAAAACCTAGGGGTAATATTCATCAATTTGGTGGAGGAAACTTTATTTATAGGTTAATAAAATACTCGTTCTCCTGAACAGAGTTAGCATGGTATTTAATCCTTTTAAGCACGAACGTATTGGTGTATTTTCCTTTTCGTTCGTGCCTATGTAAGTACGTAGAGTATACATAATACATATCTATTAAAAGTAATCTTAGTTCAAGATTCAAAATGCAGTATGTATAATCTTCAAAATAATAATCACCCGTTACTTAGATTTAAATCGATTTTTAGAGGGGAGTATGTTAAAAGTTGAGAAATTAAAATAAGGGAAAAATCGCTTATTTGAATAGAGATTACGTCAAACTTAGTTGACGTCAATCGCATTGTCATTTAGGTATTATTTCAACTTTACATCTGGTTTTGGTTACATAAAAAGATCATAACAACTATTGAATTTAACCATTAAATGCGCAATTTCAGAAATAGGATAATAAAAATAATCATGCTTGTCTAAATTCTAGACAGGCCTTGTAAAACCAGACACAGTGCAAATACCTGTGTCTGACTTCTTGAATTAAAATGTAATATTTAGCACTAAAATGTAAAACCTATTATAAGACATAATTGTTCATTTACTATTCTCATTTTTGCACATGTTTTTATTACCAAACTTTGTTTATCTTTCTTGCGATTATGCAAATAGCAACACTACACACATTACACGTCTTCATGAGAAGGCCTTCACATCTTTTTATCCCTCTCAAATATCTATAATCTACAACACACATGTGTACTATGTAACAAGCGAGAGTCGTCCGCTGGATTTCTCTCTCTTTCTCTCTTCTATTCAATGTTCAATATTATGCTATCATTTAATCATATATTATCATTTGTCAATTCATGTATGTATAATGTATAATGTATTTTAGATGTTAGAAAATATGTTTCTCTCTCTCCTTTATTTGATGTCGGTAAATATCCCTCTTAATCCTACTACACAAATACATACATTCTTAATTCATATTTATACGCCAGTTTGAATGTGAATAAAACAGTCTAGTCTCCAGCTCCACACGAAACGTTGCCTTGCTAAAAGGGGTGAAGAGGAGAAGGAACTCTGTTCCTTTCTCGCTCTATCACTCCACATTATTACAGTCGTTTGTTCTTTATTTTTCTATCACTCGCTACGATTCACTTTTCATCTTTCTTATTTTAATTCAGAGCATTTTTTGCTCCATCATTAAACAGTGGCTCCCCAGAATCGAAGTCCCTGGTCCATACTTCTAACTTCTTTATTTTTTCTCTGAAAGATGTGTTACATTTTTGCGGAGGGAGGGCTGATTTGGGTTATGTGTGACAAAGACAAACAGCAAAGTAGCCCGTAAAAATCTAAATTGATTTAAAGACTAGACTCACGCCTCACGGTCAACGCACCCGTGGACAGTCAAAGCTGTGCCACAATGGTGAGCCACATCCTCATTCTCTCTCCCCCTCTCTCTGTTTCTCTCTACTCAATAAACTAGGTACATAATAAGCAGGTGTGAAAATACCACATATTTTCTAAAAATAATTTCACTCAATCTAAAATAACAAAGAATGGCTAAAAGAGAAGCGACAAATGAGTTACAAATGAGTTCTCTGTTTATTCAGTACCAAAGTACAGAAACTTCATTCGTCGGCTTTCTAAAAATACAATCATGAACTCCGGTATAAAAAATATGTGACATGACACGTAAAAGATGTATATGTTCACATTTGAAAATTATTTCATCATCATTTACATCTGCCATCGACCACAAAAATAAGTGTACGATGTAGTTTGTACTTTGTTAATATTTTAGTTAAGTAAAAGACATGCAAAAGGTAAAAAACAGATGAATAGTACATAATTTTACCATGACATTTTACAATTGGAATAGAATTCAGTATTATCCCTCAGAAAAAAATATTACTGTGGTGCATGATGGGATTTTGGTCGAATATCTCATTAAAATCTCATGAGAATATCATTAGATTCGCACTGTGCCTCATTAAAATCTTACTAAAATCTTACTAAAATCTCACAAAAATATTGAAATTTTAAATGTCATGAGATTTCCATGGGAATCGATTAGATTCTCATCGAATTTCCATGGATTTTAATGAGATTTTCGACCTAAAACCCATTAGAATCTCACTAAGTGTACCATTAGATATCATTAGATTCTCATCGAACACAATAAGATTTTTTATGAGGGATAGTACTGTATTAGCAGTAATAGAAACTAGTAAAAGAATAATTTCAGTTTATGACAAAACCACAAGCACAGACTTTATAATATACGTAGCAAATAGAAGTATCCTTGAAAATTTTCATGCTTTGAATGCATGATTCATACAATGTCCTAATTTTAGTCAATTTTATTAGATACACAGAAACACATAACACATAGTAGGAAAACAAGTAAAGTTTCCACATCGTTATGTTCAATCTTATTGTTTATTTTTTTTGTTGCTCCTCCTGGAATCTCATTGAATGTAGGGTACATTCATTTTTCCATTATTTTCCTGTTGTATTAGAGTCCATCCAGTGTGTAGATTATAGATAGTTGGAAATATTCTCTCTCTTTTCCAAATACATCACACATCATATGAAATAGATGGTGTGATGGGGAGTTAGAATTCCACAATTAATCGGTTTATAGACATGAAAATTTTATTTTCCACATTCATTTATTTATTGATTTTTATTGTTTTATCTCCTCTACCTTACCCTTTTGTGTTATAAAGGGAAAGAATGACCAGCGATATAATATAGAGAGTCGAGATGCAATAATGCCAATACACTATTACCTATTATTTCCTTCATTTTATTTATTTTTAATCTACCTGATCAGAACAAATGAAGGGTCTCAGTAATTAGACAGTTCTAATGAGAAGGAGTTTTTTCCCTTTTCCATAATATAACAAAAATGGTTTAACAATAGAGAAAGAATTTACTCTCTTATAAATATGAAAAATTATACATACTATAGCGTACGTATTTATAGAAAATTAGTACATACCTTAGTTACTTTTGCAAACTATTGTTTGAATGAAGGTGTCCATTGACAAGTGACAGTCAATTGACATGATGCCATTCTTGTTCATTAGATTATGATGACTGAATGGAATTTAACTTAACTGGAATCTATTGACTATTAATTTTTCCTTTGGCTTGAGTTTTCAGACCCAATAGGTATACTTGAAAGCCATACTCAACCAAGGGAATTATATGTCATATGTCTTTGCTGCAGGGTTTATACATATGATGCATCAAACTAATTGAACGTATCTTTTCACATTTTTATTTTTTATTATTTATTTTTTTTTTGGAAAAATTGTAAGAACCCTGTAGCAGTACATATATAAGACTGAAACAGATAACTCCAAAAGAGGAAGAACTCTGTCAAGTCTACATACTTTG
>JAQGBI010001210.1:0-10866 GCA_034698325.1 Sminthurinus elegans
TGGTAACTTTTGATTTGAAGAATTTTTCAATAATCTATATCCTATATCAAAAGAATGCGAGAAAGCCAACAAAAGAATTTTTGATAGTAAAAAGTAAAACGAATAGGAAAAAGAAAGACTCGTTATCAGTCATTGGAATGTCATCATTTGAAGACAAAATCGGAAATCTATTGTTAATTTCAACCGATTACAAAAAGAATAAAAGGACATAACAATAGAAAGTATTTCATAATATTATGTTAGTCTTTCTATTTATATTTTCATCAATCAGACAAGTATATTTTCTGATACTTTCAAAGGCCTCACATTTTTGTGTTATATTTATTTAATGGATTAATATGATATTTTTGTATTAGGTATACAAAAAACATTGTACATTGCATAGTTTATACATAATATATATGTGAAGGGAAGAAAAAAAAATAATGAATTTAAAAAATAAAAACAAGTCAATGCATTTAATAAATATATATGAGTGCATGAAAATCCATGGCCCTGAATGCCGAAAGTAACTAACTAAAAATATTTCTATATTTTTTCAGGTTATTTGCAAGAAAAGACTTGGATGTATTATATTATTATGTGATTGTAATATTTTGAGGTATAATAATGATGATTATCAGTGAATAGCTGAGATACTTTGATTGAGAAATTTTATGTAGTAAGTAGTAAGTATAGATAACGTTCAACTGTGGTATGCTGGAGAGAGAGAGAGATGTTGCATAGAATGGGGATGTTGAGAATATACTACAGTATGTATGTGTGTGTATTACAATGCACAATGTGCTTGAAAGAGAAATCCCCTTCACCTTTCCCGTATACTCTTATTTGCAGACTTTTCCGTACCTTCTTTTTCTCGTTTCAGTCCTTTGCGAGATCCCGAAGTGGGAAGCCACACATTAGTCTCCTCTCTGCACAAGTATCACCTGTTTTCAATGTAGTTAATAATCACACACATTTATAAATGTAATATAATATATATATACATACACACCCTCACATTCACATACACGTCTTAAACTATCTTCTTCCAGTTCTCTAGTGTAATAGTAATAATAAATACATTTTTTTTAGGCTTTACAAATATACATAATATATATTTATTATTATTTGTGTTCCTCCCTTTGTATAAATTCCACTAAATATTATATATATTTACTGAGCTCCTTTAATATTTAATAGTGTAAAAACTAAAAGTAAAGCACTATATAATACAAATTAATAAAAGTACATCCCTTGTTCATGCTCATAAAGTACAGCCATTTTAGTTTAGTGTAATAAAAGTGTAATAAAAAAAATTAATTGCAATTATAATCGTAGTCGTGAGTAATATTTAGTCACTGTGTGAGTTTGTCAGTATCAAAAGTGTCAAAGTGTATAAAATATATATAATAATTCCTTCTCTTTATGTATTTTTTTCCTCTCTCTCTCTCTATGCAAAAAGTTCTACTAAATACAATTTTGTGTTTTTTTTCTGAAAGGAAGAAAGACCAGCAACGCACGAACAGCAATATTTACTTTTAATAATTGGATTGATTGAGTGTAATTGAAATCTAACATTAAGTGTGCAAAATACTAATTATTGTTACTCATATCTATACCATCTACTGAAAACTGAAAAAAAAACCACGTGTACATTCAAAATTTTCGGAAAAACTGAAAAACCCTTTCATTAAAAAATGTGCTTCGGTTTTCAACTTTCAAATGATTTTAAAGTATTCATCATCTTTGAGTGCGGTTGGTGTCATTAGGATTTTATACTTTATTTTTCATCATTCTTAACTACTCTGTGCCAAACTTTATATTGATTTTTAATTGTAATTAGTGTGAATGAAATATATATATTATACAAGTATATTACAAATCACAGCAGTATATCAGAGCTTCAGTTTATTCATTTTATCAATCATCTTTATAGTCATTTGTTATTTTATTGTGTTGCGTTTTTGATCATCATTTTGATCATCATCAAACCAAAAAAAAAAAACAAAAACTAATTATACACCAAACAACAACAACAACAACAACAAAGAGTGTCAAGTGCATAAGTGACCTGCAATCAATTTATTGCAATATATATTAATATTAGGAATATAATAATAATAATAATTATAATTTTAGTTATTATTTTATAAAATTTGAATAAATAGAAAACATAATTGCCTTGTAATATTATCATATATAATATATAGGACTTATATTATTATTGTTAAACTTTTGATTTATGTACTTGTTCTTTCTGAATTTAATGTTTTTCTATACAAAACTCTCTAAAATAGACATAATATATATATATAGTATATAGTGACTATTTTTTTAGTAATATATATTTGTTCTATTCAATCTACTGTGTATTTGGAATACCAAAACAGAGTTTCATGTACAATTATAAAACGTTCCAAAGGATAGGAAAAGTGTAAAACAGAGAGCAAAGGAAAGCAATAAGTTTTAATTATAATATAATAATCAGAGATTAAACAACATCAAGTGAGTGATTGAATGTGTACAGAATTATAAAAGTACCTATATACGTACATGTATGTGACTGGAACCGAAGAGAAGATTGATTCATAAAACAATAATAACAAAATACTATACCATATACCTAGTTTTGTTATTATTATTAGTATTATAGTGAAATTTTACAATAGTAGTAGTAATATTATTATTATAATATTATACTTTTACTCTCTTGTGACTTGTGACGTAACGTTTATTGTGACCTGTTTTATTATCCTCTCAAATGTCACAGTATACGCATATGATCAACTGAATGACAACAAAGTGAAGTATATGAATTGATGAAGAAACAAAAGTGTCTTATATACAACAAAAATTATTATTATGTATTTCTTATTATAGTGATTATACTTCAATTGATGTAGACTGGATCGGATCTAAACTCTTGTACTCTATACATAGGAACGAAACCAATATAAATAATGGCTAGTGTCGGTGTCCAGAACGCTGGAAATCCAGCAAGAAACAGAAACCGGAAACAAGCAAAACCACGCCGGAAAAAAGGTCAGTCTCAATGTTTTGTTAGCTTTTACTTTTTTATTTGTTTGTGTTTGTCTTCTTGTGTATCTTTATACTTTACTTTTCATCGGAACCTACGGCGATCAGTCGTTTATTTTTAGAGGAATTCCACAGATCATAGTATACAAGTCAATAATATAATATAATATTGCTATAAATAGTTTTGTTTATTCATAAGTATAAACAAAATAGTGATGATCTTTAATAATAATAATTGTTCCTGTTCTATAGCATGGAATCACATTTAAGGCATGACTCTATAAACTCTAAACACACAACATATAAGCATAGGTATACATAACGTCATGTGTTTTTATTAGTGTTGTTCAAGTTATAAAATTTGTAATAAGGATGTATAGAACTGGTAACTGGTACCATTTCATGGAAATGCTATTAGATAATAATATTGCAATTTACAAAAAGTATAGGTGTGTACATGTACTCCTTAAAGTATGATGTGTAAAATGTACACCAACCTGGAAAAAAAAACCAGTGTAAAGTGGAACACTATAAATTTGGCTAATTTTTTAAAGTTCACAAAAACAAATAATACACAGTCAAAATGTACGGCGATCTTCCAAATTACACATGTTCAACTTTCATATTATTATTATTATTACCTATTATAAAAAACATGTTTTATTTCACTACATGATAGTATATTAGGGAAATTAAATGTATATAACTTATAATGTACATGTATGTACATATTATGGTAAATGTACAACAAAAAATACATTCTGTCAAATTAGAAATCCTATATATAGTACTTATTATGTAACAGTATGTATCGCATAAATTGATGATAGAAGAAGAAATCCAACAGCTTGTTTCTCAACAACTTGATCTCTCTCTTTGTCACATAATACACATTTCATTCCTATATACACTATACATAATACATACAGTAGTAGTCTGTACGAGTAAATGAAGAACAAGAAGGGAATGAAATGGTTAGTTAAAGTTAGAAACCTATTCACTTCGATTTTACTCCTCTGCTTCTTCTTCTTCGTTCTTCGTATTGGATTCCCCCCGGGATTCGATTCAATTCACTCAAATTTTTCTATAACGTCTTACTCTTTCTCACTGGCGCCTACTTACCTACCCTATACAATGTGTTTGTACACTATACACACATCTCACTCTCTCTTTCTCTTTCTCTGTCACACCCGCTTTCAAAATAGCAAAAGTGGAGTTGAGGTTGAGGTAAAAAAGGAGCATTTGTGTTTTATACATATTATGCATATTTAGATAGATATAACATGTGTACTTAGTATTTACATGCATGTATGTATCTGTCTATTTACGTATTTTGTACATGCAGGTTTGCATGGTGTATCTTCCACTACTACTACAACTTCTATCTACAAGAACTAAGAATAGCTTGATATAAAAAAAAATATAACACGGTATGGCACTGGAAACTACAATACAGTAGCATATAATATGTAATATAGAGTGTATACTCTAGAGTAGCAACAAGCATTAACAGTCAGTACCAAATACCAAACTATCACCACCATCACAGCTATTAAATTTCAATACGGTCAAAATTTGCAGAATCCCTTTTTTTTATCTTCCTAGTATTAACAATGTAGTATATGGCTTATGTACAAAGTATTTAGGATATCAAGCTACATAGGCATCTGTTTTGTACTCGAGTTTATACTCACTATTCAGGATTTTCATTTTATATGATGATTATGTACTTTTTTTTCAAATGTCATTACTCTTTATATACAACAAAGATATTATTTTAACAAAATTTATCGTCATAATAATAACATTACAAAAAAATGTAACCGTTAAACATGAATGCAAAACATTAAGCAGATTTTAAAGTACGTACTTTTTTTTGTAAAAAAAAATAATATTTGCAACACTGCAAATAAAAAAGTAATTTTCTATGCAAGTATAAATTATTGCAATAAAATACTTTTGATTTTTGATGCAGCGATCATTGTTTTTTTGGAAATTTAGAATCCTTACTTTATAATTTTAACCTTTATTTCAAGTTACAAGTAATTTCGATTGTTATAGAAGACCTGAAAAAGTAAAAGTACCTACATGATTGTACATGTAAAGTATTAGCACAACATATGTAATACTAATAATATTATTATCATAAGCCATGAAATGGAATCATTCGGAATTCTTTTTTTTTGTCTCTGCAACTCCATTCAAAAGATTTATGTATAATTTTTTATGACTTTCACACTGTATCAAATCCAAGTTATTACTCACTTGTCTCCCCATAAAAATGAGAGAGAAAGACAATTCAACATTTTTCTTACTACTTTGGTTTGGAACCATCATGAAAATCGCTGTTCGATTTAAATTTTATTTGAAAATTTGCCTTTTGGGATTTCACAAAATATTATAGTTATGACTTTTGTCAAATTTTATTAAGGTTCTTTCCATTCTACTTTTCTCTCTTTTTCTTCTATGACTTTCTATAAGAATCTATTCCTTGAGATGGACAAGTTTATTTCCTCAAATATAGAAATTATTATTATTATTATTTTTTTACGTCTTCTGCAACGTTATACAGTTTTTTTTTTCATAGTGACTGCTCTCTGTTGTAGTACTAAAAACGATTGACCTCCTACACCTTGGCTATATACTTTAGACTCGAGACTAGGTAGAAATTCAAGGTTAAATCACACCCGAGAATGCACAAACGAAACTTTTGTACGATTTAGAGAGAGCACAGATAAAAAAAGACTATAAAAAGATTTGTGAAACATTTATTAGTTGTGTAGTCTGCCTGCAAATTCTCTCTTCCTACCTCACTTCTATTTAATTTAAAAACAAATAAACTTTAGCCGTATAACATAGAATATATGTATTTCGAAATTACAAGGAATATACTTATCTTCAGTGTCCAAGCAAATACAATGCATAATAGACAACACCTATGAATATAACATGTACATGGACATATGACACATAATGTGAAATTCGAAATTGTACAATCGTATAGTCCTGTGTACTTATGACTTATGTTTCAAAAAAAAAATAAGAGAGGAAGGGAGATGGAGGAGTTTAGTCCAATGTTGAAATTTGAAATGCAAGTTGTGTGTAGGGGAAAATGTATTGTTTGAAAGGTAGGAAAAGAAATAGACTACTGTAAATCCATTTGATCCATCCATGGATATGACTGAACGGATGCACTTGCATCTAGAATATTTCAGGCACACGTATAAAGTACACACACCACACGTATCAAAAAGAATTGTTGCCAGAACTTTTGTATATGAACAGGGAACAGGGTACATGATGCATCCACAAAGATACACAGATAAATAGATAGACGAGACCCTTATTTGAAAATCCCCAATCAACCAACGTCTATACAAATGTAAAATGTATACATATACAAGTCCACATAATATAAAATACATCTTTTCTAGAATAAAAGTGAAGCTAATGGATTATTGCTGCATTGGACTGAAAAGATCGGGTCGAATTGAATTATGTATTTTTCAAAGGGTGGTTGCCAAAGCGTAGACTGTCCTTTCTTTTCAGTGTTACTTGTTACTTGTACATTATAATACTATACAGTATGGTCATTGTGAATACTTACATACGGTTAGATTACATCTATAGAAATAGTCCGAATTGGGAATGCATAGTATTATATTATTTTATACTTGTGTTCAGATTCATAATATGACATAATATGTAAAGATATACTCCGACGGTATACTGTGATTAGATTAGGCTTCTGTGGGACGCAGTTGTGACAAGTTTCTCGTGTGTATACGCACGTAAGTAACATGTGAATAAATGCCGTGCATAATACATATTACATGATACATGTATGTATAGTACTGTCGTTGCAGTAAAAGTAGTATAAAGAAGTAAGGCTTTATAGAAGTTCATCTCCAACATAATATTATATTATTATTGTATTAGATTTAGGTAGTAGTATAGTACGCATTACGCAGCCAGCATACATCCGAGTCCTGCATGTGATCACCACAAAAACTCAATTAATCTCCTAGGCTTTTAGCTGTGAACTATCCTGTATTTTTTTTTGTTTCATGTTTCACGTACAATATGAATTTTTGAAACTGTCACGTTGATGGTGTCACTAATAGAGAGTACTAAAGTAATATACGGGGAAAAGCTTGTGCATATAATGCCATGTGTGATTTGTGATTTGAGACGTTCGTCATTCTCATCTAACTTTTTCGTTATGCTTCTATTACATTTTATTGTAATTCTTCACACAGCACAAAGTAAAAACAAAAACATTCTTATTATTTTTCTTATAATTATATTACATTATGTATAATATATGTATATGGACATTCACTGTTCTGTTTATACATAATTCCTTTTATTTTCAGTGGGCAGAACATAATGTAAAAGTGTAGGAAAACACTTTTCCTTTTTAAAAAACACAATCAAGTGAGTGTGTAGGTAGAAACATGTATGTGTGTATTATTATTACTATCATGTACTATGCATATGGAGACTAAAACAACTAGTATGGATTATAATAAAACTGATAGTGCTCCTACTTATATACTATATACACGCCTGTAGTAGTAATCCATTCAGGAAGGGTAAAGGAAACGATGGATAACCATATAGATATATGATATGATTTCCATTAATCCTGAGATTTGACACAGACCTATTTCTCGTTTTTAGGATTGCTTATTATTCTTAGTATTGGTAATAGTTCCAGTAGTACAGTAATATTTTTTTTGAACATTTTGTTTTGGTGTTTGGTTAAAATTGGAGTTAGTGAATCTTTCCTTTGCTCTATATTTCTTTGGTCGTCTCAATTTTCTCTATTGCTGTGAGTTTTTGTCAAGTATTTTTTAAATTATGTCCTTTTCTATACATTACTATTATAGATTGTACATGGCTTGTGTATAGGTAGCAGAAAGGAAGAGTAGTGAACTGGGGGACCGGGTGTCAATTTTTCAGTCGTAAGCAGACTTGTAGTATAGGAAAATGCGAGGTCAAGTCAGATTTCGTCTGAATTTATGAGTTTATGGTTGGAAAACTTTGCTATTCAATAGTTTCAGTAGTATATTTCCAGAGAGGTGCTATTTATTTTCTCTTGTTCTCTCTCTCTCTTTCATTTCTTCTGAGTTCCCTTTGTTTTAACTTTAGGAAGGAGAGTCTAACCTAATAACTATAAAACAAAGAATTGTTACTGGATGAAGACTAACTTTAGGTATAATAATGTTGTATAGAGGGATAGAAAGTGAGAAGGAGAGAGAGAGAGAGAGAATGTATGCAAGATTACGAGTAATATACATATCCATATTATAATGCATTGAGTTCTGACTTTTTCTTCGTCGCCTTTTTCGTCATCATCATCCTCATCTTTTCGTCTTATTCCTTTTCCTCTATACTTCCTCCAAGAACAAGAAGAAGAAAAAAACCATTACAGCAACGTAAATTGAAAGTGAAGTTAACAACTTTACTGATAGACTCCATATTTTAGACATACCTTTTCCTTCTTTCAAAGTTACATAGTCCATACATGTATGTACGTACGTGTAAATGTGTACAAATATATTGTACTACAGAATATACTACTGTATCACTACCGTTTGTATTTTGTATAGTTGTTACCGTATTGTGTGTGAGCCTCTATAAATATGTAAAATGCGTATAGATTCTACATAATATCCATGTATATAAATGTAGCCAGCCACACTTTAACTTTAAGATAGCATTTTGAGAAAGAGCAGTGACGTGAGCTGTTGTTCGTTGTTTTTCTTTGCGTGTATTAGCATAGTACCACCTTATGGTACCTGACTGCAAATGGTCGTAAAAAGTCTGTCCAACCCATCCTTACGTTTGAGATCCCTTAAAACTCAGCTCAGCTCAACTCAACTCAACTCATTTTCAGCCACCCGGATCGACCTTTTTGCTCTGCCTTGCTTTCTTATTCCATTCCCCTGTTCGGTGAAAATAAAGCGATATCTTTGATGTCCCCATCTGTAGTGAATGGCTTCTTTGTATATGTACACTGTATGCTCCATACAACATGTACATGACAGGCCTCCAAACGGAGGTTCCTTCTTCCCTCTTCTTCCTTTATATGGGTGACGAGAGACCATGTACAACTGTACAACTGAATTCTAGATACTTTTATACTATACGTACATTAGGATACTTTTTGTCTTAAGCATAGATCACATAGAGTTCTTTATTTATATATATACGTGTTTGTATGTAGTTAACCCTCTACCTTCTATATTGTATATAAATAAGGTATAGGAATTATGGTTCTCTTCTATTGACATATTCTTCCTTTCTATACAGGTCCTTCGAATCTAAAACATGCACGTATTAAAGAATACAAAAAGGTAGATTTACAATAATTTTGATTATGAAATGGAAATGGTAAATCAGCTCTCATACAGTTAGTCATAGAGAGGATGATGAAAAGGCATAGGTAAAACACCTTGTCTTCTCTGTGTATAACATGAATCGTTCATGTGCCATCAGATTTGAAATTTGAAGGTTTGTACAAAGCGGTGCGTAGTACTAGAAAAGAAATAAAGTTTGCGAAAAAAAAACCCAATGGATTTACATACATATTGGTAGGTGTGCAAAGTTGAGCTCTTATAGGTGTGCTTGTATATTTGTTGAATGGGAGATGACAGACAGTGACGGTACAGAAGGAATTATCGTTACATTTATATGTATACACTACACACTTTACCCTGCTTGCTCTTCATTTTCACTGGAATATATGTTGTATTATAATGTTGTTATGTACACATATGAATATAATCAACAACATGTAAACGTGTAAAATGTTTTGTACCTTATAATCTATTTCTCAGAAAGTTGTCGAGTAGAGGAAAAGTTGTGAATATTTCCTAAAAGTGAGAATCTATAAAAAAAAGGATTATGCTTATTATATTTGTATAGCATGTTGTGTATGGTGAATCATGAATTTTAAACAAAAAGTCAGAGAGGAAAAGGTAATTTTAAATAGCATTAAATATGTAATATAATAAAAACTACATTAATCAGCGAATTTTTTTTGAAAATAAGCAAAAGTTTATTTGAAAAAGTTAATTCAAAAGTACAAAATACATGAATGAAAGACAACTTAATATGTCCATACAACATTTGATGAGTACACTTATTTACTATGTAGACAGAAAAAGAGAGAGAGAGAAAAAACCTTCATGTTATCGGATATCATTAGCTATGGACAAAAATCAAAACGTTATGTAATGAAATATGTTTACTACTCATGTTGCAAATATATTCTGTGTTTTGCAGTAGTGTATGTATGAATGGAGTGGCTGTGCATAGTTTATACCAAGTAACTGCCTACATGATTATTATTTATCACTGACGGGAGGAAAAAATTCTTTCCATATGCCTCGATGTCAACTTGATTTCATTTCAACTAGAAAATCTTGCTTTAGTTTCTCAAAAGTGACAGAGAAAAATCACCTTACAACTTTTTTCTTCATGACTCGATTAGCTCACAGGTTGCACATGATATTTTTTTGTGTGTACCACAAAAATATGTTTTATAGCACTCCTACTTGAGCTGTACACTGTACACTGTACACGTATCTTTGTGTTAGTATTTAGATGGGACTTTGAACTTTTGTGTCATCTTTTTCCTTTCCTCTTCTGCCTGTTGTTGCCCCCTTCTTATTCGCTCCTGTTTTTTTTGATCCAAGTTGATGACCTATGAAAAGGGTGTATTACACAAATTATTATGAATGATGTGCATGCTTTTATATAATCTGGTAGTAATAATCAGTAATCATTCGTGTATGGAAAGGAACTATATATGACGATGAAGATGAAGAAAGGGTTTGT
>JAQGBI010001211.1:0-10865 GCA_034698325.1 Sminthurinus elegans
TTAATATTTTTCTTGCTCAATTTCTACAGAAATTCTGAACGGCGTCGAACTTGTGCAAGATTTTAATATTTTTCTTGTTCAATTTCTACAGAAATTTTGAACGGCGTCGAACTTGAGCAACATTTTAATATTTTTCTAGCTCAATTTTCACAGAAATTTTGAACGGCGTCGAACTTGAGCAAGATTTTAATATGTTTTTCTTGTTCAATTTCTACAGAAATTTTGAACGGCGTCAAAGTTTAGCAGTATAATTTCTTTCTTTTAGTGTCCTTTTCAGAATAACGCCGTATTTAGATGCATTTTTGAATGACATGAGTTGGCACAAGTGAAAACATGACATGTTTGTGATCTCACTCAATAGTACCAAGTTGTAAGAATGAATTTGTGCATAGTATTAAGGAAAGCAAGCTGGCAAACGAGTTTAAGTGGCAAGAGGTCTCAACAATAGTCCTCTTCTTTTCAACGAGCCTCATCGTGTATGCATGTAATTTACTTTTTTACAGAACATGCATATTAGTCCTTTCAAAATCCCTCTGTGAGTTTTAACTTGAATCCTGGTAAAATGGTATTTAGTCAGGGTTAATCATAAATGGAAATATAAACATGTTGAATGTGAAGTCATCCCTCATCGCCGCAGCAGTTATTGTAAATCATTCTCAGCTATCGTCAATTGTGAGTGTGTTGAAACTTAAAGCCGCTGAAACATTCTCGAAATTAACACAAGAGTTTATGGTGTCTAATTTGCAGTGTTCTTGATTTGAACATGTACAATTAACTTTTGTATTTATTACTGATCTTTAGCAGATAAGGATTGACTAGCCGTCTTAAAATTCTCACGTGTCGTCCACGTTGAGTCCTCAGTTTTCTGTTTCTAAGTACTATGAAAATAATTGAACGGTGAGAAAATTGAGTGGAATTACATTGAAAAATTCTCACAAAGCGCGGTCAATAATCAGGAAAAAATGAAACAAATTGTGGATGACCATTAGAATAATTACCATTTAATTTTACACTCGATAAAATACTCTATTTACAATTTGTTACAAAATAACGTGAACATAACTCTTTATTCTTTTCTTTTAATTTCATTTCATCACTTTCATAACTTTCGTGTTTGATTGAGTTGCAAAAATAACAAATGATTGTTTATGGAATTAATATGAAATATTTTCAGGTACGTGTGGATTAATTGCCATGAGCTAATAATTTTTGTAATAATTTCATAATAATTTATAATAATAACGTGTGTTAACAGTTAAACAATAATAATTGGGTTCTTGAACAAATTTTCATGCTAATTTGGTCGTCTCTTTTTCTGGTCTTTGGTTCTTGTCCTGTTTCTCGTGGTTTGGGGCTGGAAGTTGGCAGTTTTCGTGTGGGAAAATGGGATATCTTTTTGCTCTGTAGATTTTTTTAGCACATTTGGATGATTGATTAAATAAACATTTTAGATTTGAGGATTCAAAAGTATAAAAATGAGTTTTGATCCTCCTTCGTTTGTGCAGTTTTCAGCCTCTGTATGCTTCAGCTTGTTTTTGCTTCTCAACGTTAGCGTAAATGATGGAAAGAGCTCTTTGAATTGCCTCTGCAAACAAAAATACACAAAATATTAAAAATCCACATGTTTTACGATTTACTCCTTTAATTTTTATAATGGTGTAAATTTAACCTGGGATGGGGGGAGGAGTTGGGAGGTGATCTCCTGAGGGAACAAAACCGTTCTCGTCCGCAGTGTAAGTGACGCGGATAAGTTGTCCGTTGGGATCGTAATAACTGTATTGTCCTTGTACAGCTTGGATTTCATTGTTGGTTCCTGGATTTTTCAAGTATCCGGTTTCTTGGGCGGAGATGCCGTTTTCTGTTTCGTAGTTGTAGTTGTAGGTGCCGTCCCCGTTGTTGACGTTGTCGTAGCGGAGGATTCCGATGGGTCGTGTTGGATTCACATTGGACTGTGTCGGCGTGTACACTTGACGCTGTTGTTGTTGCTGCTGCTGATATTGTGGTTGAGCTCTGTAATTATTCTGAGGACGGCCAAACACGGCAGAGGAACTGAACAGGGCCAAGAAAATTGCCTGTGTCCAATTAAAAACAAGATTATTTATTTATTTATTACTTCAACTTGACATTTTTTAGAAGAAAACTCACATTCCGGAATATTTCCCGCAATGTTTCCTCGTGAATCCAGAAACACTTTTGCTCGTTTTACTCTGCAAATATTTCAATTTTTCTACGCGGTGTTGTCACAACTTTAACGTTTTGTAAACTCTTTGAGTAATTTAAAAAACTAAAATTCCAACTCTGGAGTTTCACGACTGTTGAAATAGTTGAGCGCCGTTTAATTTTTCTGGCGTTTTTTATCAACACACGCAGTCGTACAATGTTTTTAAGTAGCGCATTGGATGAGATGAAACCTCTATCAATTAAATTCAGTAAAGACTGGAATGCGCTTAAACTCACTACGTGGACAAAAAAATATGTGTGAGCAACTTACGTATTTGAACATGGTGAAAATCCGAATCGGGATTTTGAAAAAAAAACTTGAAAACACTTTTTATTTTTGTCACAGTTTTTCTTGTTTCTAAAAAAGTTGAATGGAATGAAGAGGAGCTAAAAGGAAGAGATGGGAGTGAGACTGAGACTGGATGAAGGGTGAGATGTGGAGTGAGCTTTTATATAATCCACCATCCATCCACGACCACACACAACATTTTTACATAATTCAAGATTCCCTTTCATTCATTTGTGCTCGAATGGAATTGGACTAAAATAATGTGCTTATGAATTCTGCACATGACGAACAATGAAGACTCAGTACACCTTTTCTCAGGGCACCCCTCAACTCTTTTCCTTCTCTTTCCTCTGCACACTCGCACAATCACATACTCGTCCTCTTATCTAACATTTAACATTGACGGTCAGCACATTTACTCACATTCAACACTGCAAAATCATTCCCTTTCCTTTTCATTCATCACTCTCGTCACTTTTCTGTCCTAAAATCCTCACTCCCCAATCAGACCAACGTCTCTTTCTAGCACTCTTCTCGAGTGTTGGCTGGAAAGAGGAAGACAATGGGAATTACTCTAAACGCTTCTGCTGTTATCGTAGAGGACATCTTCAGAAGCACACGGACAATATCAAACTTTTTTCCTTGTTTCCTTTTATTTCTTCCACATCAATTCCTTCCCGATTTCAATTTTCTTTGGCATTGATTGATTAGTTTCCAACTTGAACTAGGAATTATTTGAATTATTATTGAAATTTTAGACACGAGTCTTTTAAACGTCAAATATTCTTGAGGTGTTTTGCCATTGTATTTTTCATTTTTCAGTTTGAGCTTGACTGTGTCATTAGTAATCAAGCTTCAACGTTGCATAGACTTTATCAATAATTATGGTTCAAAACAGGAAAATGGGACACATAATTTTACATGATTCTTTTGTGCATTTAGAATGTAGAAAATGTAGAAATGTAGTTTAATAGTTGATGCTGAATTAATAATAATTTTGATTACACAGACAAATCCAAAAATTCACCGCCACATAAAATTACATAAACAAAAATAAACCGACAGATTCGTCCTGATTGGAAATGAAAAGCATTTAGGAGACACCATTTACGAGGGAAACAGCAGAAAATGATTCCATTTCGAGAGAATGTTATTGATTTTGTGGAGAGTGTTTTTATGGTTCTGTCATGAGTCTTGAATCATAAATAATTTAGGCAAAATGGTTCAGAGTTTGAAATTGAGAGTAATTTTTTAAATTGATCAAATCAAATCAGCTTCTGCATAATTTTTCTTTTGTAGACTCGAGAGACTCGTCGAGTGACCTTTGATTTCATGTGAACAATGAACAATAATCGTGTACAAATGAAAGCGGAGAAGCTTCTTGAAATGACTTTATTCATCCAGAATCCAGACCAATCTGCAATCTGCACTTTGACCGTTCAATCCTCATCTAGATCCAAACAGGCAGAACCAATGGAATGGAAATCACAAGAATGAAGGAATTGATGAATCACTTGAAATGAGTTTGGATTGCATCACTTCCTGACATCCGCTTCAACTCGTCGATCATCTCTTTTCATCTCGTCATGACGCAAAAGTGCAATTTAAAACAGTGAATCCTTTTCTTCGACTGGAGTCGGACACAAAATCCAAATTCATTGTCCTTGATCCTTGACTCAATACTCAAAACTCAAACCAAAATGGACCGATTTCAAGGTCGAGTTCAGTTCAATATTTCTAATAAATTTCTGGCATTTGCTACAAACTTGTTGCTCTTCTCAGAATTAACATGACATAATTAAGATTTAATTAGACGCAGCATCATCCATAAAATAAATAATGCATATTTTACATTTCGCATTTATTTGCAGCTAATTGGAATCCAAAATCCAACTCTGCGATTTGACAGGTTTTGTCTCAAGTAATCCAGAATGAAAAATTACAATTTAATGAGAGCATGTTTCAATCTGTGAATAAATTTCCAGTGGTTCTTCATCATCTTCATTTTGAGTTGAGGCTTTTCTTGCTCATTTGCTTTTACTTTATGAGTTCAAATGATGGAATATTTGGAGTTTTGATGAGCTCTAATTTGGGAGCATCAATCAATCGCATGCAAATTTTCATGCTAATTTCAAGTCAGTTGATTTGTAATTTGTAATCAATTTATCTGCGTCTGATAAACTGCAAAGGAGAGGTCTGTAATTTGCAATCAGCGCAGCATGCAGAAACTGGGCTGATTCACTTATTTATTTATTTATTTATTTATTGGACTGGCGGATAAGTATTTTTAAAACCTACAAATATTTAGCTGATTTAATTAAATGCAGTTGGAAGTTGGGGGCATTTGTAATTTATCATTCTTGTTTTTTACACGCTTCCAATTTTCGTGATTTGAATGATTGAGAAGGGAAATTTTCTGTCAATGTTCCTCTTTGGAAGCAAAAGTGTGTGTTTGTGTGTGTGTGGTAAATATGTGATTTTTGGAGGTTGTGGTCGCTGAAAGACAAAAGATGGACGCAGAAAATAAAATGGAAATTAAAGGCTCATAATTCAAAGAGATAAATAGAAAAGTTGTTCCTTGGTTTTCTGATCCCTCTTGCGTCTTGTGCTCTGCTCATCTTCAAAGTCATCAGTCGATACTTCATTTGTCATTATTGGTGCTGTTTTGTTGTGCTGGCAGATGCTACACAATGCACAAAGATATTCTGCATTCAGCTACACGAGTTTAAACAGATCCACTCACAGATTATAAATTATAAACAAAAGAGAAGAAGAGCAAACTGCTTTTTTCTTTTTTCCTCGTTCATCAAAGTTTGTGATTGTGATTCAAGGTCATGACATTTCCCCTTTCATTCACTCAACCCCTTTTTTAATGCCAACTTCAAATCCACGCTCTTCAATTCAGACCACTTCTCATCATTCGCAAATTACAAACAGAAACAAAAATAAAACATGCATGCTTCACTCACATTTTTCTACTCTCTGGAATCCAGAATCCAGAACCAACAAAAAAACACTGAGCATAAAAAATGGACAAAAAGTCTTAGAAATATTAGAAATTAACCGATTCAATTATTTTCCAACTCTGGTTTCATTTTCTTATCTTTTGTCCGTATCGCTTCATTTCGATTCATGTGTGGTATTTTTGGGCTGGAAATAATAATGAAACAAACTGGGAATTTAATGAGCATTCTGCACAATCATATCAAAAATAAGGGAGAAAAAGACAGAAAAAAAACTGAGAGTAATCAAGATTCACGCTCATCCAAAATAAAAAACGCACACAGTGAATTCAACAAGGAAAAGCAAAAAAAAAACAAAGCAAGATTAAAATCTCAATCTGAAAATTGAACATTGGACGAGATTGCAAATTGTGCAATCATAAAGTTTCCCACAAAATCCCTCATTTCAGAAAAATATGGAAAATTGGAAATAGCTCGAGTCGGAAAGCCAAAAATATCAAAAGTTCTTCTGCTACAATTTTTTGCACCTGTTTCTGAGACGCACTGAACAAATGATAAATCAACTCAAAATCGTTGGAATTGGTAAAAATGTGCAAAAATTATGGAAAAGTATGCAAAGGATTAAAAACCGTGGTGGATTTTACATGAATATTAAATAGGATGCTGCAGGAAAATATTTGATAGCCATTCCTGACGAACGCATCTTTAATTTGATATGTTTAAAGCCGATGAGAGCTGTCGATTGCCGATGAGCACACCCACAACTTGCAATTTTCTGTATAATTCCAAATTGAAAAGAAAATTTACATGTAAAGACAGCCGCAGTTATTTATCATGTATATTTTGTTTTATCTTGTTCTTTTTGTGTTGCGGTTGTTCTTCTGTAATCTTTCTTGTTATCTCATCCTTTTCTGTTCTGTTCTGTTGTGTTTTCTTGCGGATTGTGAATGAGAACTTGGACTTGATTGCAAAAGGTTGAAGCTGCAAAATTGCGACTAGAAAAAGAACAAGAAAGAAAAAGATGCTGTGGGAAAAATTATTAGCAACAAAAGGATTAAGAAAAGGACTAATCCTTTTTCATTCTCTCTCTGTTTCAGCCTTTTGTGTCGGAGCGTGTGTTTTGTGCCGTCTTCTTCCCATTCTGAGTTGTGAGTTGTGAATGGACAGGCAAGTGGAGTCTCAGCTTGAGCTTGGAAGGAGTAACAAGTAAATGGAAACATGTGTGAGAGTGAATGATTTTATCTCCTGTTTCGTTCCTCGTCTCAATCCACAGCAACAACACCAAACACCAAATATTATGAAACCAAAATACACACGTCATAAACTTGATATTAAATATTAACACATCATTTTAATCCTGCTCAGTGGATTTCCTACTCCAACACTAGATTCTTCACTCATAAAATGGATACAAAGTTGGAGTTTCCCAGTCCAATTCCAATTCCATTGACAACTCAAGACAGCGGATGAAATGTGGAATACTTTGACTTTTGATGAGTGAAGACAGGAGTGAATCAACATGCTCTTTTGATGCACAATGTAAGAAAAGTGTGAGTTGTTTCACAACGGATAAATGCACATTCTTCTCCTTTGTGCTGCAGTGGTGATCCGGAATGCACATTGACCATGTCTCGCAAGTTGCAGCGTGTGAAGTGCGAATGCATTCAATTCTGTTGACTTGTGTCGAGTATTCTGAATGCAGGCGCGCCGAGATGCACAAGTCAACTTGATGCTGTAATTACGCTGCAAATTGGAACGGTAATCATTATGACAAAACTAATGACTATGATTACAACTCAAACTGAAACTATAGAGCCTCGAGGCACAACATCCTTTCAAATCCTCTGCTTCTATTCTATTACAACCCATTTTTAATTCCTCCGACCCACACAACACAACACATCACAGCACATGACCAATAATTCCTCTACCTTTTCTTTTTATTATTTTGCCCGCAATTGAAATCTCACTCAAAATACTCTGTGCATTTTATTAAGTATTCTCAGTTGGCAGAGACGAAACAGAATTTTGCATTTTACACACATGCAAATAGAGAAGGTAAATTAAACTGTGAGCTGTCAACACAGTCAATACTCAATACGCTGCAATGATGCGGGGAAAAATGTACTTTATTCAAATTTTACAACACACAGGCATTATTTTATATTTTGTGTGCATCATCTTTTTTGTGGTCTTGGTGTTTCTTTTCTTTGTTCCTCGCGCTTGTTCTATTGTCCTCTGCTGTAGCATTATCGTATTCAAATCATGTGCCGAACTCAAAAAATGTATTCTTTTGTCACGCGAAACAATGTTGCGGTTTGAGCACGCGAGAGAGAAAAGTGAGAGGATCCAAATTGGAACAAAAATATGTGTTTGCAGCAGAGAAATTGCATCAACTTTAAATTATGTACTCATCATCTCGATCCAAGTTGAATTTTCCGGGTTCTCTGGACGGAGGACGGAGCAAAAGCCTCTTCTTCATTATTGCTTCAAGATTTAATTAATCGGATTCATGTGAAAATTAACCTTAGATTGTTTCACATTATCCAAGACAAATCCCAAGTTTTTAACATTTGTATGTGTATGTAAAGGAGAGTAAAATAATATTTTCTGTGGAGCTTGGAGTGGATCTGACCTCGTCAAATGACCCCTTAATCAAGTCGGGTCAATTTGAAACTCCACAGAAAATCTTATTTTACTGTCCTTTACATACACATAGAAATTGTAAAAACTTGGGATTTATTCTCCTGGGATATGTGAAACACGCTAATAAACATTTGACCAATATTCATGACCCGTTTTTGTGTAATTTTAACCCACAGGTTTTTAGAAATTGTCAATTATTACAGTTTTATTCCACAAAAGGCAAAAGTGAGTATTTATCATTTCAAATCCTAAAAATTCATTTTCAGAATTTAGTACAAAATTCGACACGCTCAAAAATGTGGATAAAAAAGGAAATCAGAAAACGGAATGCATAAATATCTTTGTTGCTTTCGCTTTCGCATTTAAACAAAATCAAGAGGTTGAATGTCCACACATTTTTAACAAGATTAATTTTCAAATCTCAGCATGTAAATAAAAAAATGTAAATGAGAACAGGAACATTTCATATCTCAGTTTCTGTTTCACTGTGTTGAATTTCCTAAGGAGAAAAGGGATCCTTTTCTTGCTCTAATCTTGTTAGTTTCTTTACACACTGTCATTTCTTATTTCCTGCAGCATATTCCATTCTTAAATATTTACGTTTAAAATTCTTTTTTAAAATGGTCCCTGTATTTTTCTCAAATTCTGGAATTTGAAATGGAAAAAGAAGGCAAAAGTTTGGATTTTGACTTTTGTTATAAGAATTTAAAACTCGTATGCAATAAACATTGCTCAATTCACAAGATCATCATTCTCGTAATTACAGAATATTCCTGTGTGTCTCTTTTAGAATTTGACATGTAACTGCAACAAGAATGGAATGAAAGTGGACAGTGCAGTCGCCGTGTGTACACGACATTACAAAAATCCACTTCTCAGTTGACTTGACGTGACTGTCTAATCCCTCCAAATCCCTGTCATTTGTCATATTTATTACACTGTTCACTCTCTTTTTCCTTCTTTCCTTCTTATAAAATGTCTTGTCTCATCTCAGATTTCAGCAGACCACAAAGAAAATAATACACCAATTTTTGTGACACTGATCCCTCAAATCCACAGGAGAAAATGGGCCAAGACAACGAATGAACACATCACAAGAAAAATGTGTAAAAATAGTTGTACTACTGGCATCTCATGTGCTTTAGCATGTGACACATCACACACACAACTTGTCTCATTTTGTTCTGTGAATTGGAGATTAGAGTTTGTCTCGTGTCTGTCCTCTTTTAATTTGTCTGCAATCACCTCCACGTTTTTAATGACAAAATTTTGGATTGATTTTGCCTTTGTCTTTTGTGGTTCATAAATCATGAAAAGTCTCTGGAAATGTTGTAAAAAAATAAGTGGGTAATTATTTTTAAGATTTCAAGATTAAATATTATTCCACCCTCAAAACACTTTTGAACATTGAAAATTGAATAGTTAACAAGAGATGCAAATGTAATACTTGATGTTTAATGTGCCCATTATGAAAACGTCAGCAGAACGACAAGTCATTAATTAGTAGCAAATTTATGTGCTTTTACCTTAAGCCACCAACATTTTTTATTGCTCCTCTCATTTGCAATTCGCCATTCACCTTCTATTTCATTCCATTTACAACTTGACAAACCACAAGTCTTTTTCCACTACTTAAAAATTTAGGAGAAAAATACAATAATCAAATCTATGCAGAGACGCAATTATGTTTTCGCCCGTAGTCACAAATTAAGTCACTGTAAGCTCTAAATGCCAAACAATGCTGAATGTCAGTAAAATCATAATATTTGGTATTCAATATTGAACCGATGCTGCGTCCTTTGATTTGAAATAGTATTATTATTATCTTGTGTCGTGTGAGTGTCTTGGCCACATTATTAAAATTATTTAACTTGAGATTGAAAGACAAAATCAAAATTCCTATAATACACGTTTAGCGTCTATTCTTGTGAATTCAGAATTCATCTTGACTCTTGACCGTGTAAAAGTGACACATTGGAAATTCTAATCAGAAAATTTAAATGGCTCTTTTTACAGACTTGAATAATAAGTATCGTACAAATGTGAAAAATGAGAACTCTGTACTTGTAAATTTTGGAACAAATTCAACGCCAGTTCATTTTATTCTTGCTCTTGAGCTGAAACTGTAGTAAAGATTGAATAAAGTTTTCAACAACAGCTTAGAAAAACGACTGTAATAATCTTATCAAATCTTTACTGAAATTGAGCATCTCTGTGTGTCTTATACATTTGACACTTTGAAATATTAATAATATTGTTATTATTATTAAATAAATGCCTTAAATACGATACAAAAGAACTGAATTGAATAGATAGAAGATTTTATCCAGTTGCTCATTTTATTGTTTTTTCTAATTCCTTTTTTTTTATTATAAATCGTAATAAAGACATTCACGTCCAAGCAATTAATATCAAATGTTTAAGTATTTAGTGAGATAGAGTTTGTTGCCTCAATCAAATTTTCTAATGGCGAATCTTCATGTGTGTGATTTGCGTTTACTTGTTTTTGTTTGTCTTTTGTCTATATGAAAAAGTGATTGTACAAAACATCAAAAAAAATTAATCATGAGAACTATGAAGATGGAAGTTTTTATCAATGTCCAGTTTTGAGCACCCTGAAAATCACATGGAAAAGTTTATTCAAAACATTATAAAATATACAATTTTTTAGGGTGCTACTAATACCTACCCCCCAAAGTTAAAACCTACCCCCCAAATCTGACTCGACAGAAACACTCCCCTGACCT
>JAQGBI010001212.1:0-10864 GCA_034698325.1 Sminthurinus elegans
AACATAGTGTCGCATAGTTTAATTCCTAATGCACAATGTATAATATAATATATTCCCAATGCATAGTGTATAGTGTATAATTATACAATATAAAATAATAATATAATTTGGTGTTTGGTGTGGACTATTCAAGGGAAACATAAAACATCATAATATGTTTTCTGTTTTCCTTGAACACTTTGGGAAAATGTACCACCGAGCACGAAGTTTCAAGCTGAGAAAATCGACTTAGAAGTTTCCCGCCTCATATGTCTTTACACATAAATTCAAATTTAATTAGACTTTTAAAAATACTTCGAATTAAGTTAGGACTTTGAAATTTTCAGGGTAGTTAGTCTTTGACTTGAAGTATATGAATATATAAATAACTCATTTTTTATGAAAAATGATTGATGCTTGGTTTTCCTAAACTTCGGTCCAAATAATAAAACATAGATGAGTGTGTATATGTAATCAATTTTAAAACTATATATCATTTTTAATAACATGTTACATAAACATTTGTAATTTAAATGGCATTCATGGTGTACGTATACTTGTCAAGTCTAATCCTGTTTGTGTCATGACAGGCATACACACAGCGTCTCATGGACTCGGTCACCGATTGGCTAATAAGAATCTACAACACAAGAAAAGAAACAGATGGGAAACAATCCCAAGCATCAGTCTCATACCTTGATTTTTATTACTATGTGCATTATAATATTTAAAATTTTTAATGTTTTTTTTTTGTATTGCTGTTTATCATGGTTTATTGTGTGTAGTATTTCATTTGTTATACAGAGTAAATTACCTGTAAAGATCTTATTACCCCTCGCCCAAGGGTGACATTCATTGGAAGTTTTTCCAAAAACTCCATTACGACATATTTGAGACGTCGAGATTTGACGAAACTTGTATGAAGCTTTGCCTTTTGTATGTTAAAATTTGTCATTGACAATGGTCTTTGTCGCCTGATAGGTTCCTGAAGCGTGTTTCGAAAATCTTGAACTACTAGTTGTAGGTCGTCTCTGTCCAACATGACGCTCAATGCCTGTTTGACGAGGGTGTCGACAGTATGTTGAACATGAAACTATAAAGAAAAACATGAGAAGAATACCAAAATATAAAACTAGTTTGACTTTTTATTTATAAATACAAGCATAATGAATGCATTGATTATGTACTTGACACTATGTTTCCCTTTCCATTTTTTTATACAATTCTTCACATATACATACGGATAAAGAAATAAATGGATTATCTTTAGATACATACCTGTATTGTTGTTACAGTTTCATTTTTCATTTGCAACAACTTTCCACTGTCTTTGTTATCTTGATGGATTACTTGTTTCAGGAAATCCTTTGTAGCTATTTTTACCGATGATTTTGTAATGACCTGTTGGAAGCTCCGCTGCTGAACAGCACTTTGCATCTCTGCGAGCTCTAAGACGGTGAGCAGATATGCCATTTGAGTTAAATGATATTTACACTTTCAAGAAGACGAAAAATGATACACGTAGAGTACGCACACGTTTCTTCAATAATACTAAAGAATAATGAATATGTAACTTTATAGTGAAAGAATAAAACTTTTTAAAATTTTATAACAGATATTGTACATGATATGAGCACTCGTAATAGGTAAAGTACTCTGGTTGCTGTGAGACTTTAACTACCTTTGGGTTCATTAAAAGTAAAATTCAAAATATTTAATTTAAACTGTGTTTACAGTTACATTCCTCAGAAATAAAAAAAAAACTAATTCATAATAGCATTTTCTATAACGTAATTTAAATACATTTCCTATTTTATAAAACAACAATAAATATTTTTTTCAGATGAAATGGTTGAATAGCAAAAACAGTGTAGGTATTTTATGAAAACACCATGTATAGTATTACATTTAGGGCGAGTTTTGTATAAACGTGGATAAAACTCGCTTTACTTTGTTGACTCTGCTGGTCATAAAAATGGTTACAGACCAAGTATTATTATTATTATTATTATTATTATTATTATTATTATTATTATTATTATTATTATTATACCAGCATGTAAAGAATGAAATTCTTTATGTAGCAGGTATATAAAGTTTTACGGAAAACTGTATATTACAATAAAAGATTCTCAAGTTTGTTTTCTCAATTTCATATTCTATATTTTTTCAATTGGGTAATTTAATTGTAAGAGGTAGAAAAACATGTGTGTAAAAACTGGGCATTTTTATGTTTGCATCTACAGACTCGTCCTCTGTCAATAATACACCATTTCCCGCCGAAGGAAGACCAAATGTGGCAAATGATATTTCTGCTGCAACAACCTTGCCCTTAGAAAATCCACAAACTGTTGTTTTGGAGCAGTAATTTCTGTAAAATTCTATTTATTTACACTTTTCTCTTTACTTTTCTACAATTGACCATGACTTTTATTTTATTTTTTTAAATGCCTACTATTTACTAATCATATCAATTTTTTAGGCATTTGTATACGCCTCGATTTTTACAAAACCAGAAGAAAATCAACGAACTTTAAGAAAAATGTTTACTATTTACAATGTACAATTGATTATGTATACTCCGACTCGGCAAGAGCGTTTTCAATTTGTGGTGGTTGATTGCAATTGTTACATAAAGTATGTGGCCAACTATGATTTGAAGCTGAGTATTTTTGATCTGGATGAGAATCGTGAAATCCTCCCTTTGCAAACAAAGCTGACTTTTTCGGAGAGACAACTTTCATTCTTTTAATACAATCATGAAATAATGCACAATGCTTTGACCTTTAAGGTAAATTCTACTTGAACTTTGACTATATACATGGATTTTTGTGTGTGAATCAAAGAATCCCATTACACTTAATTCTGTATAATTGTGACCCTGTGAAAGTCACAAGTCAGAAACCCGCATTTTGTTTAATGTTCGGTTTCAGAAAAACCGCAAGACGTAATGAGTACATCTGGTTTAATTTCTATGTGAGGCCTAAGTTTTGAAAGTGGAGCTGGAGGAGGTGCAGAAGTTCACGAGGCTACCGTTTATTTTTCGACTCGAGCTAAAAATACAAAAATCCAAAACAGCCCACACGAAAAATACAAATAATGGTATGTTTTAAGCTTTAAAACCCTGTCATTTTCTGTGTCTGTATCCAAAGAAACTAAACCACTTTCCTGCCCTCTCATCATTTTATTGTTGCTTATTAAAAAGTGATTGAATAAAGAAAGTAGCAATTACAAATTCCGAAATGGATGGATTTTTTTTTGGATTGGACTGCAATTTACGTTTTCCAGCGCATGGACGAATTGTCGTCACTTCCTGGAAATATTCGAATAACGAAAGCAGAAAGCTGGCATTAATAAAGTAAATGCTCCTTCTGTGTTGAATTCTGGAAGTCTGAAATTTTGTTTTTGTGGGCAAAACTGTTGGAGAGAAATTATTAAATTCCAAGTTAAGGGAAAAGCTTAGAGCAAAATAATTTGCCTTTATTTATAGAGTAATTTTGACGGACAAGTCGTTGACTAAACTTTGCTTAAATCATTCAACTCAACTGCACTGACAAATTGGCTGCAGATTTACTTTAAACGTTTTAAAGGACAAATCTATAGAGATTTTCTCTCTAAGAAATAGCAAGAAAATGTTGACCTTCGTAGAAAACGGATGGAATTTTACTGCCGTTAAAATTCTCTCCATTTTAAATCTTCTGCCGATTGACATTGACCTAAAAACAGGGATAATTCATAGACAAAAGAGTTAAATGAGAATTTTGATGTGCAAAATTTACGTTTGCATTACGATTTTCCATTGGTTTTGCATGGTTGGTAAACTCCTTCAGTCGACGATTTTGGAGCCTGGAAAATATTTCCGATGGGATCATTTCATTCTTCATTTTCCATTTGTTGTCATCTACGCTGTTTTTCACTTGACTGGATTTTGCATGTTTGTGAAGAATCCAAGAGAATGTGAAATCATTTGCAACCAACTTTCTGTACAGAGGGAAAATCCTGTCCAGAAAATGATTGATGAGGAACTTGAAACTCAAAATAATCGTAAAAAAGTTCAAGGTACAAAAATATGAGTTTATTTCACCTTTTACGAACTTAGTTTCAGCGATATGAAAATAATTCATTGTGGTGTTTCTCGTTAAATGTTTCAGAGGAGAGGAGACGTGAAAACAGCTGTTGGGCTAAAATAAGATAAAATCAGGTCAATTTGAAGGTCAAACTAAAATTAGTGAGCCAAGTCTTTCAAAAGAAATTCGCCCACTTTTAGCTTGGCCCCCTAAATATTCTATAGATGAATTATTGGCCAGAATATTCTCATTTGCCTTGTTAATGTTGACGTCCGCTACTCTCGTCGTTATGTCTGCTGATCCGAGTCGACCTCAAGTTTTATATTCTGCCCTCCCGCCAAAATATCAAAATGTGGACAGTTTTCTCTCTCTTTTGGCGGTTGATGCAATTTCTCTGACGACTACTGTTGCCATTTCCATGTTTTCAATTGTGACTAAACTCCTTTTCCTTGGCAAATGTCAATTGGAACTTCAACGACTAAATCTCCAACTTCAGTAAAAAATGATTTTTTTTATTCCAAAATTATCTATATTATCCGTCTTGTTAACATTCCTTGCATCTTTCATTACAACAAATAAATTCTTCTGCCGATTTAATATTTTTCTTATAACTTTATTTAGACATTTGAATGAAAAATTCCAAAGTCGTCCAGTCCAACATCGGGACATCCGACAAGAGATGTGGATTCTCCGTTAAATCTTCTCTGAAATGACAGAACTTGTCCTTTTCAATGAGCTTTTCAATCACTGTTTCCCGTTCTGCATCTTTGCCTTTAAAATCCTTTGTTTGTGTGGTTCAGTCCTCTTCATAGTTTGAAAAAGAACACACGAACACTCAAGAACAATCTTAAGAACAATCGCACTTTTTAGTGTTCTAAAAAAATCGTTCGTACTTGTTCTGCTGTTCGTACAAAGTACGATTGTTCTTGAGTGTTCGTGTGTTCTTTTTCAAACTACAGGGTAGACCAAGTGAACAGATTTGTATACCGAGTATACAGATTTGTATACAAAATTTTACATGCAAAGTAAATGGGAGAACTGTATAGTCATCTGCAGGTCAAGGGGTCAATTAATGAACGAATCAAAGTAATTGAAGATGGCAACAGTGTAGAAATCGGAAAGTATACAAATCTGTATACTCAGTCTACAAATCTGCATCCGAGGTATACAAATCTGTATACAAAAAAGTATACAGATCTGTATACTCGATACACAAATCTGTTCACTTGGTCTACCCTGAACTATGGTCCTCTTTCATTTCTTTACAATCCGTCATTTTCGTGAATTTCACTTTTTGGCTGTTTTCATTGGTTATGCTGTGGTCGTTGCAACTTTAGTCTATATAGTATTTTTGTATCAACAGGCCTTTTCCATCCCGGACAAAATGAAACGCCTGAAAAATAAATTTCTTCTCACGGCTCAAAAAACTGCATCAAACCCTGCTGTACAACATCTTAGTCTCCGGGCTGAAATGAAGAGAGAAATTCAGAGGGTTCGAATTATGGCGATGACATTTGGAAGTTTTCACAACCTTGAGAGAAAAAGTATACCAAAATTCATTGACTTTGTTGTCAAAAAGGTTGTGAAGTCACATTTCCTTAATCCTTTTAATAAACATTAGTACAAAAGCAATAAAAAATAAAATTCAACACATCAAAACTTTCGCATCAAATTTATATAATTTTATTACTACAAACCCTGATACCAATAGTTTCAAAATCACGCAGTTGCCCTTGAAAAAAAAAATCCGCTGAGGTTTGAATGGAATCACGTGTGGAATAAAATGGATTTTTTTTTTATTTGGCTGTTGATAGTTCTGTTTTGTAAATTAATTGTATTTCATCTCTAAATTATTTGCGATCAAATTCAAGTGTGTAAAAACATCATTGAACCGGATTTTAAGAAAAATGGAACCAGTACAGTCAAAAAGGTAAGTTTGTTTTATAATTTATAATAAATATTTATGCCATTTCTGTTTTACATTCTCTAGAAAATAATTTGGTCAAAATAATAAACTCAACCCCCAAATAATCATATTAAAATTTAAAACGATATTATTATTAATAAATTGTTGATTTGATGTAACAATAGGCAAGAAGCATCGTCATCATCGCCTAAAAACAATAGTAAACAAAATGAAGAAGATAAAGTTGACAACGGGAAAGAAGACAAAAAGTTGAAGATGGAATCGACGACAGAGTCTGAAGAACAATTTAATATGGATGAATCGTCTATCAACGACTTGCCCGTAGAGGTAAAATAAATGTTTTAATTACCTACGTATTTATAATATTTATTATTTGTGCATCAGAGATAAACACAATCTTGATATATTTGATTATATTTGAAGGGAAAAAATGTAACAAAAATATGGTTGTTTCTGTTTCATATGTTTTTAGATGCTGGTGAAAATTCTCAAAAACTTGGACACTAAAAATCTTTCTGCTTGTCGTCTTATGAATCGACAATGGAATGGGGTTGCTATTGAAGCTATTAAATTACGAGCGGATGTACAAATCGGTATTTATCATTCTCAAAAAAGTATCACACTTCAAGCTAAAGGGAAAAACGGGAAATCAAGAAACCTTATTGATTTCGTAAACTGTTTTGATCAATCAAAGAATTTTCTATTCTCTCGATTCTTGTGTCAATTTGATAATTCAACATTTCAAAATAAAACTTGGATGAAATTTATTGTTGGTTTTGGAGAAAATATCAAACGTCTCAATCTAAAAATAAATCCAATTTCTAAAGATGAGGATCTTGTAAATTTGTCAAAACATTTGAAGAACTTGCTTTTGAATCAACTGCCAAATCTCCAAGAATTTGACCTGAACCTTATGGACGTTAAAACTCCAAACTCATCCACAATTCAACTATTTCCAAATCCAAATCCAGCAAAAGCTCCAGCAATTCAGCTCCCTCATCTAAAAGTTATTGATTTACATCAACATGCCATCTCAAACCACACTGGAATTGTTACTGATCTTCTTCAGGCTGCTGTCAATTTGCAAAAACTTTGGATCGGAAGTCCAAGATCCATCAAGAATCTTTATTTTCTTCAATCATTGGGAAAACTTCATTGTGTTAAATACATTGAGATGGACCTATCTCCTGAATTTTTTTCAGAACAGACTAAAGCCAAACCTCAAGCACCTTTGGTGTTTCAATTGAAGGAACTAGATTTATACATGGCATCTGTCTACGAAAATCCGAGTATTTGGTCAATTTCTGCATCTTTCCTTTCTAATCTCTGTGAAACGAGTAAAGATACTTTGAGAGAATTGAGGACTGATCCATTGGGATTTTTCCATGAACTTCAACTTCCAAAATTTACTAATCTGAGTACCGTGTTAATTTATGGGAATGAAGAGGAATTTATTCAAATCTTAGAGCCAATCGTTCCTTCTGAAATAAAACTGGAAAATACTTTTCCTGCTCTGAGTTCTCTTGGTGAGCAGAACTTGTTTAATTTCTTAATTCAACGTTTTCTAATTCATTTTAATAAAGTTATTTTTCCCCTTTATATTTTAGCCCTGCAAATACCTTTTACCGCAGCATTTCCTCCTGAACATTGTAACTCAATTACTCCAGCACTTGAGACTCTAAAAGTAACAAAGAAAGGATTGAATAATAATTCCATTGCTCAAATTTCTTCTGTGTTTCCAAATTTGAGACATCTTGAAACCGTGAACTTTAACAAAGAAGGCCAATTAGAGAACTTTCCGGATGTGGGAACTGCTATCTGGACTCACTTGAAAAAACTCCAGTCTTTGAACCTAGAGATTGATGTGGACTCTTTATTTAATACTTTTCCAGCTGTTGTCTCTTGTATAACTGGAATTACAAAAGAAGACTCTGAGCGACTTTATGATTTGGTTCAGGTTGAAAAATTATTGAGCAAATGGAATTTACAAGGAAGGATTTCTCAATCAGAGTTGGAGGCAGAGAGGAAAAATGTCTCAATTTTGGATCTTAAAGGTAAATTAAATAATCATACATGTTTTTTCCTGTTCGATCCCAGACAAGGGACTGTGTAAGTGACTGCGTTGAGTACATATGAATTGAGAATGAGAAGCAGCTTTGTAAAAAATTTCCTAAGCAACCAAAAATATTGGCTTGCAAGTGCTAGCCCGTGACCAAAAATTGGTGTAAAAATCGCTTCACGACACGTATTTTCAGGACATCTTTTTTATTCACACACGATACTTGCATAAAAACTAAGCCAATATTTTTGGTTGCTTATGAATTTTTTTACAAAACTACTTTACATTCTCAATTCATATCTACTCAGCGCAGTCACTTACGCAGTCCCTTGTCTGGGATCGAACAGAAAAAACATGTATGTAAATAATATTGATCAATTTATTAGTCGGAATAAAAAATGTTTATTTCAGAATACAATTTGAAAGTATGTCAAGGACATCGCAGGCATATAAAGGGATTTTGGGCCCATGTCAGAAGTGGTTCAAATTTGGTACAGAGGTACTTGAGACCATGGGGAACAATGTTTGTGAACCCACTTTAAAAGTGATTGCTTCCTTTGACCTCCAGAGTTCATCAAAGTTTTGAATTTATTGTTGGATTTTGACGCCGTTTGAAACTTTTTTTGAATTTTCTAGGGGTGTTTTTCACACAAAAACTCATTTTACACGTCAACAAATAAAGTTAGACCCATGAAGTGTTCACAGAAAATGATAAGCATAAAATTCTCTATCGATTGGTTTGATTTTCACTATTCTACAGCAAATTTTGATTTTTGGTAAAAAATACTATAATTTCTTTGGTTTTCACCAAAAATCAAAATTTGCTGTACAATAGTGAAAATCAAACCAATCGATAGAGAATTTTATGCTTATCATTTTCTGTGAACACTTCATGGGTCTAACTTTATTTGTTGACGTGTAAAATGAGTTTTTGTGTGAAAAACACCCCTAGAAAATTCAAAAAAAGTTTCAAACGGCGTCAAAATCCAACAATAAATTCAAAACTTTGATGACCTCCAGAGGTCAACGGGGTCAATCACTTTTAAAGTGGGTTCACAAACATTGTTCCCCATGGTCTAAAGTACCTCTCTACCAAATTTGAGCCAATTCTGTCGGTGTTCCAAAATCCCTTTATTTGCGTCCGATGTCCTTTATAATTTACAATGTGTCCTTAATAATAATTTTTCTTGTCTCGTAGATTTAAAAGAGCTGACAATTGGGTTGTTTTGGACACATGAAGATGAAGTCGAATCCCGTCAAGATTTGGCAAAGAAAGTGCTAAGTTTTCTTTGTGAAGACTATGCTTTGAAACTCATGGACAACCTCAAATATAAAATTAATCGACATGTTAAACGTATTTAGATTTTTTTTTTTTTTTTTTTTTTTTGCTCTTGCTCAGAATCCCAGTCAAAACTCAAAAACCTTTGGTTACACTTGTATACTCAATTTTTGCTTGTCTTTTACTTTTTATTATACACAAATGTATTAATTTGTATTCAGTTCTGCGTATTATTTTCAAGCAGCATTATTTTTTAATCATTTGAAATTTGAAACATGAATTATTATTATTACCATTGTCATCATTTGTTTATGTATTTTATTGCTACTTATAACTTATAACATAATAATATTATGTTAATCTTTATTGTATTTTGGAGCAAAGAAACTTTGTCCGTAAGTGAATAAATGATACGTAAAGACAAACTAGCATTTCAGCTAAATACCGTTTAGTTTTTGATATTGTTGTTCACTTTTCTAGATACAAGATAAAAGACTATTGGCATATGGAATGTTAAAGCATTAAAAAGTAGCAACAAAATATCGTAAATCAAGTACAATAAATAAAAAATTTACACATTTTATTGGCATAGTTTCCATGGTTACGTTCATTTAGAACGACTATACTCTCTAATGCAGTAAAAAAGAGAGAGAGAGAGTATCATCTGTTTTTACAAGTCACATTTCTCTCATTCGTTTGTATGTCGTCTGTCGTGTTACAACAGAATTTCTCTCTCTCTCTGCTGTTATTTTTTGACAAATAATTTCAGACAAAAGTTCCCTTCGCGTTTTTTGTATGTAATTGAGTTTCTGTCAAGGTTTAGAATTCAATGAACTTCTGTTTTTGATCAAATCTACTTTGGAATTGTGAGAGAGGTGATCCTTAGAAATTAAAAATCAAAAGAGACGGAAAAGAAAGACTGAGCATACTACAATATTATTTTATTTGTAATGTCATTTTGTTGTTTTGTATTTTCAAATTGTCATAAATTATTCGTCTTCTTACTGAATATAATAGTATTTTATTAATATAACTATTTTAATTGTTTTACAACGGAAAAGACAAAATGAGTGAGGAAAGTTCTCAAGTGTTCGAGAGAAACAAAGAACTTGTGAAATTATTTGTTTCCCTCGACATAAGTCTCAGTAAAAAAATACATATTATAATATTTTATGCATAATATTATACTATTATTATATTACATTACATTAGATTATATTATACATTATGTTATATACGTCCTAATATTCCAACAAAATATATTACACAATACGTAACACATATTTACCATATGATTATACATAACCATTTATAATATATTGTACATACTTATAATTTATAATCCATCTATAATCCATCTATAATCCATTTATAATCAATATTTATAATCAATATTTATAGATATATTTCAGGTACAAAAACATATTCCAGAAGGAATACAGTGGGCCCTCTACCTCTTTACTCATAATTTATAATTATACACTATGCATTGGGAATATATTATATTATACATTGTGCATTAGGAATTAAACTATGCGACACTATGTTCAGGA
>JAQGBI010001213.1:0-10864 GCA_034698325.1 Sminthurinus elegans
ACTCTGAACATACACACTGTACAAATAGACCATTGTATAATATTGTGGTTCTTGATATTCGGAAAACGAGGGATTTGAGTGATTAGTCTTATTTTCAAATAAACTGATGCGCTTCAAATGATCTGAAGAGAACAGGAAAACATTAATCACATCGAGAATGTTTTTGTATTTGGATATTTTTGTTATTGGGCGAGTTTCCCTCCGTTCGTACAAGCCTTTGGTCTTAAACACTGACCCATTGCCTGGAGATCGATAGAGTTTATTAATCACATATGGCCGTTTGACTGTCGAATAATCCAGAAGCCCCTCCGCATATACTATGAAATGGAAATAACAGCGACTTAACCCTTCTAGACTAGTGTTTGGATCTACCGCTTGTTCAAGGATCTCACGGATATCAATAAATTCATCTGGCTTGGACTTTTGCTGAATTTCCATGTGACCAAAAACTACATGGAACACCACGAAAATTCTGAGTGCCCAACCCAGTTTTCGGAAAGTAGCCATTTTGAGTTTTAATGTGAATTTGAATAAGTGTTGAACGTTGAGAGGAGTTGAGGTGACAAGGGGAGAGTTTTGTGAATTAGCTACGGTTTGTGTAACTGGGTCATTTTCTTACGACATTGAATTGCCTGTTCTGTCGTGTGGGCAGTTTTTCATTAGAGAAATTAGTTGGCTCTCGTATTACATAATATATTTGTAGCTTACTTTATTATCCACTTGCTTGTGTATTGTGTAACGTTCACATTGTACACCAATACCGATGCTAGAAAACATTTTAAAACTTTACTGTGGTTTACAATATAACCTTTCCACTGAAGCTTGTCTATTCTTTATGCGTCCGCATGTAGTATGTAAATTCAATAGGATTTGACATGCTTCAGTGTATCGGTTATTTTATAAACCACAGTAAAGGAAGAATCGCCCTTAACGTCAGTTGTAGAAATCGGATATGTTACATGAACTTTGTTCATTGTATAAGTTTAGATTAAAGTGGAGGGCACTAAAACGATTTGTCGTGTTGAAAATTTTGCATTTGAAACATGAAGTTGCTCTTTTACTTTACTTATTCATAGTTTACAGTATTCTGGAATGTTACTTGTTACTTGTGCATTGTACATTGAGGCTGGAAAATATATTTCAAGCATTTGAAGGTGCTGAAAAGAGAGTATGGTCTCAAAAATCGAAAATATTACATTCAGGAGTACAACAAAGTAGTTATGATTTGTAGTACAAAGTCAAAGCCTTCTTGTATTTAATTATTTTGCTACAATGAGTAATTTTTTGGTCCGTTCCAAGTTCCAACTTTTCCCGCTAGGTGACGCCACTACACTAACGAGTTCCAACTTTTCCCGCTAGGTGTCTAATTGTGCACAGACAAACGGTCGGACACGAGGATTCCAATAGTCTGCTTCGCATCCTAAAAAGGACTCAAATCTTTGTTTTCTTAAAAAATTTCTACTATTTGATAGATTTTGATTTCCCATGATCATGATGATTCTTTAGCTATTATATATTGTATTTTGCCATGAGTGCACATTTTTGTTATTAAATAATGTTTTTGATATTGTTTAAGATTCACAAGTAATATTTGTATTTGCATATTAATTTATTTTCAAATGATCATTTTATGCGTACTTGAGTCATAACGAAGACGAATGCGTATAAAGTATAAAGATGCAAAGTACAAGACGCAAGATACCAAACTTGGGTCAGATTAGGCAAGTTTAGAAATCCCAAAGGAACCTTTCGACTTGCTCGTGAAAATGTCCCGAGTCGTTAGACTTAATTTTAATTCCCCAAATCCTCTCTCAATCTGTATAAGTAGGCATTCTTGAGGATTTAGATTAAAATGCAAAGGCAATAAAAGCAATAAGAGGAAATGAAATTTTGGACAACTTGTGACATTCTCTATAATATTGAGCTGTATTATACAAAGTATTTATGCGTGATGAGAAGACTGAAAGATTTGTAAAGAAAATCAAGAGTCAAAAGTGCTGAGCGTGAACAACGCATTTTAAAAGATTATGCCTCTAGAGTTTATAACTGGACCCAGTAGAAATAAAAGCTCGCGGATTCTCGCATTTTGAACTTAAATACAAGTCATTTTATTTTCTTGTTCTTTTTCTTGATTTTGAATTTTGATTTTCGGTCCCCGTTGGATCTCTTCCCATTCTGGATTTTGGATGTTGGAATCAAACTTGTAGAGTCGGATGAAGGATGACGTCGAGTCCAGTTTGAGCCATCAAGTGCAAAATTATGAGAGTCGTTTAACGGAGCTTCACTCCGTTATTGCGGAGCTCAAGAAGCAAATGGAGGTTCAAAAAGAGAAAATTATCCCTGAAGAATCCGCCGAGGATGAGAATGAAAATGAACTAAATACTTTGGAGATGCAAGTGGAGCAAGAAAGAAACGATAACCATCATCATCATCATCAACATGCTCGTCATCATCATCATCAGCATCAGAATCAGCATCATCAACTTGAAAGAAACTCAGTCCAAGTAGACAATAGAGTAAAATCTATGGAGGAATTTCCCGGACTTCCTACGCCAGAATCTGATGTAATTTCTCCCGTCTCCTCCTCCTCATCTCCGTCAACGTCTACTCCAATCTCACCCTTAGAGACCACCAACCGTCAACTCCAACTCCAGGATTCTGATCAAAGTCCAAGTCCAAGTCCAAACCAAAACCAAAACCAAAACTCAAACAAAGAGAAAAATGAAGAATCCACCGATGGTAAGAATCAAACGCATATACATAACATCCATTTCATGCCAAATGCTATGTATATATAAAATGTATTAAATAAAGTTTTTCTTTCAACCTTCCCTATTATTCAGTACTAAATTCCACCTTTCCTCAAAGATAAAATAAATAGTAATTCTCAGAATTTTCACCGATACAAAATTCATTTTCTCAGAAGACAATTTTCCTATACAGTTCAAAGCTCTAGTTTATGGGCGTTGGTAAAAAAAACGTCTAGGAAAATCTAACCTAAAAAAGAGTAGGTAATAAAATTATCATTTTCAGATTTTCGATTTTTGACTGTATCAACTTAAAAACTTTAGCACAAAAGCTATAAAATCATGTATTTTGCAAGTATTATAAAATCGATCGTTTTAGGGAGAGTCTGGGGAAAACATGTTTATTTTTTGATTTTTAGCTCTCAAAGTTACAAAACGGTTAAACATAATATGTAATATTATCCGCTTTTTTCTAAGAATTATTTTTATGAAATGAAAAAAAGAGGAACGGAAAACCCAACGAAATGTAAATATGGTAAGCGCATTAAATACTTTCACCACAGTAAAAAACTAGAAACCTAGAATCTAGAAACTCCTACGCGGATAAAAAGGATAGAAAAAAGATAAAGAATCCAGTACTTAAGAATCTAGGTGAATGTACTTAAATGTATTTCCAAGGAAGGAAAATCCTTTTACAGTTAGTCTGACAAAAACCATTTCCCAGCTCCCGCTTCAGCTCCAGTACACTCTTAAAGTAGTTCAAGTGAGCTTTAATCAATGATGGTAATAATAAAAAAGTCTTTTCCACAAACGACAAACTGACCACATTCAATTCCAATTCCAAGTCCAACGCTTTATCTTCTCCATCTGTCGATGTCCAATGTCCACATGTCCAAAATGTCCAACTTTGCAAATAATACCGAGACAGATTCACGATTCATAAAATTCCTTGTATGAACATTGGTCATTGAGCATTTTGACGTTGAAAGTATCAAAGTTGCTTTATACTTTCTACTTTCGATTTATGAAGAAAAAATAACTCAAATGGAAAGTAGGCTTAATGATACCTCTGAATTACCAACTATTCTATGTACAATGTACATTGTACATGCTGCAGTTACACACTGCTAGCCTTTGAAACATTTCTCATGGATAAAAACGTAGGGAAAGTATTATCATAATATTATCGAGTTTTCCGACTTCTTGGAATTTTCACATGTCAATGCGAATTATCATAGTAGTAATCCATATTTTTTTCATTCCAAAAGCTTCTTATAATTCAGTATAGCTTTCGTACTCATACATGCATGTCAAAGTAAAGCAAATTATAAACTTTTACTCTACTTTTGTGTACCTTATGACCTAAAAGTAAAGCACAATATGCCACCCAAATAATTGAATGCATTAAAAACCGCCCATACACTTTACTCTTTACTTGATTCCCTACATCTCAATCAATAATAATAATAATAATTACAGCTATTTTCTTTTACTTTTTTTCTTTCAATTTCTGATCCTTTTTTTCTGTGCTCAAAAACCTGTACACACTGCAAACACACAGTCTAATGAGCGTAAATACTTTGTTCACTTTCCTAAGTGAAACATGTCGTGTCTAAAGCACAAAAATTAATTACACAGTGCTGGAAAAATAATAGAGTAAAAAAAAGAGAGTGTACCGTATGTGCTGTGATGAAATTCTCAAGGAGAAGAGAAAAACATAAGAAGAAGAAGGAAGGCTCATAACATGTAACGCACCTTGTTTAGAAAAAAGTAGGAGAATGAAAGAATAAAGTTTGTACTAGTTTTTATGCAACATTGGATTATATCAGATATTGGATAGTGGATTCTGGATTCTGCATGACTTTCACTTGGCTCGTGGCATTCTCTTCCTGTATTTATTATCATGATTACATGTTACAAAATTGTACAATGTACATGGGCTAAGCTCATTTTTTATAAGTATTCTCATGTTGTTTTTCTGAGGAAACGAAGGAAAGTTGGGTTATTAGACCCATTACTATTTTTTGAGCACAGTGTTTCATGTCTATTTTCTCCATTCTTTCTACTTTCCCCTTGACGAACAGGTGTATGTGAAAAGGTCAAACTATAGCTTATAGATAGATTTCTGGTTTCTAGTGCGTCGCTGATTTCTTGTTGCTATTTTCATAAAATGCTCTTACTCGATGAGATGCTCTCAATATTCAAAATGTTTATATTAAATATGCAGTACTTGCTACCTGATGAAATTATGTAAACCAGAAAAATTAACAAAATATTCCAATAATATATCAATTGAAAATATAGGAAGATGCTTTATTGTGTACAAGTAAAATTATATGATGTAGATATTTACTTTTTAATATTAAGGGAAATGATGGCGTGAACTTGGTACTTGATACTTTGTTGTGGCATGACAGTTTCTTTGATTATTGTAGAAAAACTCCCAAATATTTAAACCACAATAGAAAATATGTTACGTCAAGGCCACAAATGTCCAATGTCCAATTACCATTGTTTTTTATGAAGCATTGGGCAACTTATTATTATAATGAATGTTTCAAGTCTCAAATCTCAAAACTCATGTTGAAAGGCTCAACATTCAACATTCCACATTCAAAATGTAGAACGTGAAGAGCTAATTAAGTATGTTAAAAAATATTTCTTCCTGTCGTTCACGTTTACGAGAGCTCCAGACTCCAGAGTTCCATAGCTCGTACATACAAATGGTATACTTAATGCATAAAATCCATTCTTCTTTCTCTTTTCTTCTACATGAAGGTACTTACCTCGTTTTCATATTTGATATCTGCACGCTTCAAACCGTGTAAAAGAGTAAAGAGCATTTTTCTTTTCTTTTTAAAGAAAAATAGGATGGTGATGGATCAGTTAGAAAGCTTTCTCTGCTTTTTATACGACTCAAAACTCGAAACTCGAAAGTAAAATTATGAATAAGAAAATCTGCAGTCGTGCATTTTACTTTTTCTTATTTGCAATTTGCATAATTTTCATATGCCGTAAAAAATTTTTATGACATCTCCAGGTGCATATTTTACAATTTTACAATTTTCACAGCGGCCCTTATTCCTTTCCCTAAAGCAATGTTTTATGAAACGCAACGTGCAATTATGTATACATGCATAATACATTATTATTATATACTATAGACCGCTTTACGAGTTACGAGTGCTGAGAAATATTATATTATTCACAAAGTAAAATGTGCGGAATGTTAGGATAATGCATGCTGCATGATTCTCAAGTGTCTAGTATCTCTAGTAATGTTTAAACTTGACTCTTATTTTAATTTTAAAAATGACCATGAACCTTGAAAAATAAACAGTAAAACAGGAGAAATTGTAATTTGCCTTAGCTTTCAGCAGACTAAATAAATAAAAAAACCTTTTGTTTTGGAATTGTTCTTCAAAGATCAAAGCATCATTAAAGTAGTTTGTTTTTTTCTAATGATAAAGTGTGCTACACGTTGTATTTTCCTCTTGAAATATATTCGTATTTGTTCACCCCAGAAAAAATAAGCGATGGAAAAAACAAGTATTTATTTTTAGCGGAGTAATTTGTTTTCCTAAGCTCTTCAGCTTTCTATTTATTCTGAAAGTTCAATAGCTGTGTTTTTTTCTGCAAAGGTCAATAATGCTAGACACTTGACACCAGAAGATTACTTTTATTCATGCCCTTAGACTCTTAAAGTAATTAATATCCTTTAGAAGGAAAATAAACAAAGAGTTTTTGGACATTAAAAAACTTCCTTGATTATGAATGTACTGGAGAACCTAAGAATTGTCACCGTTCTTTTTCCAAACCTCCTGACTCAAAACTGATTCTATTTTACCATGTGTATTTCGAAAGCGACGACCGACGACAAAAACTTTATTGAAGAATTTCATGTATTTTATTTTGTATCCCTCTAGGAGTTGAACAAGTGGAGGACAGAAGCAGCAAGCTAGCTGGTGTAAGAGGAGGAGATCAGTACAATCGAAAGAACCAGAACCAGAACCAGATACAAAATCAAAACCAAAACCAGCACCAGAAAAAGAATAGAGACACAGACAAAAACAATAGTGATAGTTCAAGTAGTAGTAGCAATAGCAATAGTAATAGTACAAGTGATATAAGGATGAAACAGCCTGAGCCGAATCGTAGAATATCCGTGTCCCGCTCCCGTAGAAGAGTTCTTCAGACTTGCCATCTTCCAAACCAAACCCAAGGATTGGTAAACCAACAACAACTCAACCGAACGCCGACTAACAAGAACATTTCCACATTGACTTCAAATGAAAATGCCAGAACTGACATTAAGGATAAAGCTTTACCCGTAAGTTTCACCTACTTTTTTTCTACATAGTTTTCTAGTTTTCTAGTTTCTACATTGAAATAATCATTGTTATTCACCATACTGAAACTGAATTATTAGTATTATTATGTGCATTGTATTCAGCATACTTTGAATTTGACTTTGACTTTGATAATATAGACAGATTGCTTCATATTATTATTCATACTCGCATCGCTTATTATTATTATTATGGCCACGCAAATATTCATACATCTTATATTTTTGAACAGTACATTTGAATACAGTGTAATATATTTTGTAGATGTATGTGAGAAAAAGTGGAATAATCCATATCCACATAATCATATTCTCTTTTATGACTTTCACTTGGAGAAATAGAGAAAGAGAAAGAAAGAAAGAGAGAAAGAGAATCATATTCCATTTTGTCATGTAAATTTCCAGTTTCCACATTCCACAGTCATCGAGCTAGCATCCAGTCAGCAGTAGGTCATATCTAAATCGTCTTTTGTTTCCTACATCCAACATCCTCGCACATGTACAATAAAACAGGGCGTTACAATTTTACTTTTTAGCATAACATTGGCAGAAAAATAAAACATCACGCTTCGATACTATTATTTATTATGGGGGAAAATTGAGGATTTTATTCTTTCTGTTCCTTGTATTTATTTTCATATTCATAGTTTTATTTGTAGATTGTACATGTGTATTTGTCACGTGTTTATGACCTTTAGATTTGGATGTGAACAACTCAATCAACTTTTCTTATAGCTTATAGGCAAATATTTTTTTATCAGCTGGGTGTTTACTGTGTGTTATGCACAATAATAAGTGGGATCATATTTTCCTTTACCAATGGTGACGGCTAAATAAATATTGTGTATTAAATGTTGGAGAAGGGTGCCTACGCAGCATAAAGAATAAAGTACAACTTTCATGCCTTTAGCCGTTTGTGTGTTCCACATTTCCTTCCTTCTTTATCGCTTCATTGTTTTTCTACACTACACACAAAAGCATGCTTGTTTTCAAGAAGGAGAAAACAGAGCAAAAGCTCATGTTGCATAGAAAAAACTTCACAGAGTTTTCACTTCGGCACAACACACCTTGAACGTTGAATGCTGAAAGTTGAACGTCCACTTGGAGGTGACTCTGAAAAAGCTTGATAAAGGTTGTTGAAAATATAAAATATACTTGCAAAAGTACCAAGAATCAAGAACCAAGAACCAAGAATCAAGAGTCAAGGATCAAGAGTGGGAAAATGTGTAAAATTCTACACTTTATAAATGTTTTATCACAATCGCTATGCACCACACAAACACAGTAGTACACAAAAAATAGTTTCTACAAATTCTGAGGAATAATAATGATAATGGTAACGGTAATGTGAGCTTTGAGCTTTGAGCTGCAAAAAGGAAAAAGAAAAAGAGCAAAGAACAAAGAAAAAAAGGGTGACGTGAGAAGTGGAGAGAAAAGTCTTGAATTTCTCTTTGCTCCCTTGGAATGTTTGTTTTTATCGTGTAAAGTTCCGTTTTTTACAGCCACATTCATCATTGTCACAATCAAACGGCGTAATTCTTAATGGTCCTTTCCGGAATCTGGGCGTTTTCCTGGGCTGGCTCCCTCATGCCTCTTTCCAATTGTAGATACTTTGTACTCTGTACAATGTCCATTGGTCATTGTACATTTTCCACGCTCCCAATATTATTATTACTACAACACTACATATTTTTGTATTATTAATCATTGCACTACGTCTCATATGTATGATGCCTCATTTTTATTTATTTACTTTTTCTTACTTATTTATTTATGTCGCGTGCAAGCAATATAAATAATATAAATAATATAAATGTGATAAGTGTACATTGTATTGTAAATTACACATATGCCTGCTAAAGAGCGGTAAAAGGTTAGCTAAATCATTATAGAAAAACTACGCAAAGTAAACAAAAACAAAAAGAATCACAACATTAAAAAAATCTCTTAACAGTTTTAAATGGAACTGAATAGTGGAAAGTGGAAAAGTGATAAAACATTTACTTGATTTTTTCTTCTGTGTATTTTTCCGGTTGGAAAAAATAGGTAAAATGAACTTGTCCACATTCTACATGTAAACACGAATACACATGTACGGTGCTCGCTCTTTCGGAAATAAAAATGTACAAAGTTTTCTGTCTTTTGCAAATGAGTTATGGCTCATGTTTTCCCATTTTCAGAAAAACCAGCACAATCAAAAGTACAAATACAACTACAAAATGTTTAGTAAAAGTATTATGTTTGCTTCAAAAACTTGATAATGACTTTTCATCCGTACGCTCGATCCTCAATTCTCAAAATGCTCATGCTGCATTTTATAGCTTTTTAACTCGCAGCTTTCCCTTCTCTCTCAGTTTCTCTTTTTAATCTCCTCCTCTTCTATTTTTTGTGTCTTGATCACGATGAGCTAAAAGCTGGGATGTGCGTTGTGTGCTGTATGCTACATTCCTCTGTGACACTGTACATTGTATATTGGACGTTGCACAAAGAAATATAATGCGTCCAGTTTCACATTAGTGTTTAATCTGTGGTCAACGTCCATACGTTATCCGGCATCCGCCAGTTCATGCACACGAAGGGAGAGCGGAGCAACGAGCTCCTGCGTGTTTCTTCCTTTTTGGCCTTATTTGCTACTTTTCCATCTGCAAAATTCTAGATTCTAGCTTCTAGTATTCTGTAAACCTCTAGAATTGGAATAAACATTATACATTACACTAGCATGTGTAATGTAACTACTTGAGCCTCTTGACTCTCGATTCTATACTCTAGAATAGAGACTGAAAGCTACAGTGGAAAGTGACACAGAGTGAAAGCACATGCATACTTTAACACACTCACCGCACCAACCAGCAAACCAACCAGCCCAACATCAACACACAACAATTTTGCGTGTCTGCATAAAGCATAAATACAGAGCGCACAAATGAATATTTTTGCACGACGACAGCCTGATTTATATTTTATTTGTTTGTGGTTGAAAAGGCACGGACAGTCAAATATCTTTACTAACATCATAAATACATGCAAAAGATAAAACCACACACGTTTGGGTAAAGTAAACAAGGCTAAACGGATTGTGAGTTGTGAGTTGTGCCTTATAAATGTTGTACAGTTGGGTTTGTTTTCTTATTCGTATTCGTATTCGTACGTGAGCGCATCAGTGATTTGAAGCAAGAAATTTCAAGCACAAGGAGCACAAGGAGAAAAGCATGTTGATTTTGAATTCATGCTTCAAATTCCATGATTTACCGTTCTTTTTACAAGTTTTTGATTTCTGATGTATGTTAAAGTATACAAAACACAACTCAACTCGAGACTCAACACTTTTTCAAGTGGGTGTGTTTATTGTTTAGTATAAATTTAAATTTTTATTTGTGCGAATTGTGAATAGTGAATGTTGAAGACGGTACAAAGTTGTCAGAGGAGTAATTTTAATACTAAATCTCGACTGCTTCGTCAAACACCATTGAGCTTTGTGTTTTTACAGCAAATGTTGAAAACAAATTGATAAAATGAAGCTCCAGTTGAAATATTTCTTTCGGATTTCCTCAGGGATCAAAGGTAATAAAAATAAAGGCGAGTTATTATTTATTATTTGGGACTTCTTTGGGAATTTTGTAAATTGCAGGCTGTCAAAATCAATAGTTATTCAATTTATTTACAAAAAAGCTTACTTTTTGATAAAAAGTCTATTGTAAACCATTTATTATTCCAACTCTTTAAAACACGAGTACACGAGTACAAAATACAAAATAATAAATCTTACTAC
>JAQGBI010001214.1:0-10858 GCA_034698325.1 Sminthurinus elegans
GCTTAAATACTCAGCTCAAGTACTTACATTTTACATAGAATTAATTTAAACCAGGATTTTTACCTATAAATGCATAATACAGTAGTATGATGTACCTAAAATGAGTAAAAAATGAGTTCGATCGTCTCATTTCATTTCACTCTCTCTCTCTCGTTGAGCTCAATATTGTTGTTCATTTTTCATCTTTTTGCTTGACCGCATTCAACAATTAATCGTTTAACCTAGAAAAGTTCAGCATACGAGAATGAAAATTGAAGTTGAGAAATTTTCAATTTCAAAAGACCAATTAACTTTTCTAATGTACCGTTATACCAGTAATCAGTTCAGTAGACTAAGTAAATTGGAGTTGAGGAATTTCCAATGTCCAATGTGTAAGAAGTGGTTCTACAGTACAGTAGTACTGTAGACAAGCAAGCGTAAGCAGGTAAGTGGCAAAACAAGTTTTTCCAATGTATCATGTACTTGGCTGTGTGTACTTGCTTACACATGCAATCTTGTTTGTAGTGTGTATTTCGTTTCATTTGATGATACTATGCAATGCAATTTCTATTTATGCTTGTTTTTTAATATTTTTACAATAAATATATGTTTTATAAAACATAATAAACGCCGCCGCCTGCCTCCCTCATGCTAATTTGATTGGTTATATGAATATGTGCATATGAATTTGAATTTTTTGTTGCTATTTTTAACATGTGTCTGTTTACACTGCAATATGCACACGTCATACATATGTACATGAATATTTACCTATCTGGTTAACATTAAAATTTGTAATGTTAACTCAGTTAGTCAGGAGATCAAGTCCTTTATTTTTTTTGCATGTAATATGCAATGTGTGTCAGTGGTGTGCTAAATAATAATATAAATGTAATAGATATGGAAAAGATGAATAAACGCAGGATTTTTACACATTACACATGACAGACAAAAAAAACAGAGAGGACACATTTTACATAGTCGAGAGACAATGTAAACATACATGTACAAAAAATCTATCATGAATCTTACACTCTACAAAAATCAAGACTCGAGTCTCAAGTCTCAAAAGTTTTTCCACATCTCTCATCTCACAAAAGCAGTTGATCAAAATGTCATAAAAAGGACATGTACAAATTATGCAATAGGTTTGATAAAAAATGATTGGGAATCAGGAATAGGAGATACAAAAAATACAAATAAATCCTTAAGACTGAACACCCACATTCCAGTCTTGTATGCTCAATGTTCATGCTAGGTATATTAAAACGAGCTGACCTGTAGTAAAAATTAAAAATAAAGCATTCGGATTTTGGATTGGAAATGGAGAGAAGAGAGAGGAAGGTTGGAGCAGCTTTCAAGTTTCCAAAGTAAACGAGCACAAAAAGGGGAAAAGAAGCTTTGACTGAAGTACAATAGCCGTGGACTCAACTCAGAAAATGTTATGCCACAAAACGCCGTACTTTCTATTTTAAATGCTGAACAGTAGGTTGTCGTTTCTTTTCTCATACGTTCAACACGAGATATGAATATGATTATAAAGCTTGTCGCTTGTACGAGCATAGTTTAGAATAATATTTGCAATGTAAAATACCCTTCAAATGATATTGTATCTTTGGTTTAAGTAAGGAGTCAAGAATCAAGAATCACAAGAGAAAAAGAAAGTATAGAAGAAGAATACAAGTTGAAAAAGATAATATGAGTATAAATTTTGGTTTGGATCGGGTGTTGGATTTCGGATGTGGATGGCCATTATTTTGCATTATCTATTTCTAAGTGTATTACCAATTACCCCTCATCCAGTTTTATATCACAACAGTTTGACTCCACAGAGTAAAGTCAGAGCAAAGTCAAGACAAATTTTTTTATTGTTAAAAGCGTCACATTTCAGTTGCAGCTTTAATGTTCAAAGGACGATGTTGAAATCCCTTAGTCTCAATTTTTCTCCGTTGTCATTTCAACAGATCCAATCCAAGGAGGAACAAAAATTTTAATTTTATTCTACATTCTACATTCACTAGAAAATTCTACAACTACTTTAGAAAAAAGACCGCATAAGTAATCTACAAAAATCAAGAATAAAAAAACTCGATTCAAGATTCGAATCCCACTGGTGAGAATTTTCGGTACTTTCAATTTTTCATCCGCGATTTTTTGAATATTATCCCTTGCATTTTTGTAACCTTTGTACATTATTTCAAGGTGTTGAGGAAAAGTAAAATGAGCTCAAAGTCAAATTTTAATTTTCATATTTTTTTATTTTTTTCAAGGGTTTCTGTGCAATTCTAATTGAATTTGGAGTCTGAATTCAGAGCATCTAGAATCTAGAAGGGAGCAAAATGAGGGGCGAAAATTTCAACTTGTCATTATTCTTTTGGATTTGGTTGATTTCCGTTTTCCTCCTCGGACTAAAAATCAACACTATTTCTGGTTTCAGTTTTGAAAGGGAAGCTGAAGCTGGGCGTCTGAAAATTCCAGCTCTTGGCCGAACTGCATACGGAATCGGCTCTCTTTATGACGGACGAACTGGAAATTTCCTCCCCCTGGAATTGTCTGTAATTTCTGAAAAAAGTCGTCTTCGTCTAAATCCAAAAGTAGTCAACAGAACAAAACCTTCTAAATACTCCCGTTCCATTGAATATGACTTACCCACACCTTCGACAAAACTTGAATTCGTATTTGAAAAGCCCAGGTCGGGTTATTATGATTATACAATGGGCTTCATTTATGAAAAGAACTTTGACGGACTTGCTCTTCGGGCTGTTTTGGGGATGCTGGAATTTCCAGAGAATGGAGCTGCCGGTGTTCTTCTGGACAAAGTGACTCAACAGGAAATGACAGGCCCTTTTACAAACTACATTTCTAGCACTTCCTACAAATTTGAAGATGAGTTGATTTTCCCTGAGACTGGAGATGGAATAAATCAAACTCCTCAAGATAAGCTTCTCCGGCGGGAAATCCGGCGAAATATGAAAAGGGCGGATATCAAAATCCTAAAAAAGGCCACGCACGTCGTTGTCAAGGTGATTCGGGGCTCAAATTGGATCAAGAGATCCACAGCGACCTCTTTCCGGATTTTAAGTGACGACCCCGCTCAGTCTGCCGATTTGAATTCTGATTCCATTTTAAGCGCAATGTATCAGAATACTGATGGATATTTTGCCATCTGGCGTAGAGAAGGTGTGATAGTTTTATCCCCGTCGACACCAAGGGGCGTTCCACTGTCCTTTGAATTGATGCCACTGCTCCAGTTCCTCAACAAAACCGGACTCAAATTGACTCCATCCTCCCAAATGAAATTCATCGGCCTGGAGGACTCGATCTGGAGAAATCCAATGGAAATTCGTCACGGACGCACCTTTTACAATCTGGACTGGAGTTGGCAGCTCCTTCGACAGATAACAAAACTCAATAGTACTTTTCACCAGTGCCTCCAGGAAAATCCGAGGAAAGATTTAAAAAGAGCGGGAGAAATGATCCAGGAGCTTCAACATCTTTATGAAAATCTCACCGAGAAATTGACCACTTACAAAAGGGATTTGAAGAGTCTTCTCGAGAAAAGTTCGAGTGGGACAGAACAAGATGCAGAATTGTGGGATTCAATTTATTGGAAACCAAACGGAGCTGTCGGAACTGGAATTCATTGGAATTTCTACCGATTGTTGGACCCTGCGCAACGAAGGGTTTTTATCCTCGGAGGAGAAAATAATAATGAGATTTATCCTTTTGAAATATTTTACAGGATTGTCAATGCAACGGAAGGCACAGTGAAACTTGGATGCGATGCCATCCCGGAAGTTGCATAATATTATTCATTTTGGATTTGGATTTGAATTTTCATTTTCATTTTATTCACATAATAAAAAATGTTTTTCAGTTATTAAAGCAGACTAGAAAAAACAAAATTTTTTTTATTTCTTATAACTATATGAGTTTTTAGGCATATGTAAAGAACATAGTAGTAGTAAAGGATACAAATTTCTATGGGTGCTTTCGAAAGGCAAAGAGATACAAATAATTGTAGAAAGAACTTGTTGACGTCATGGAGAAGTCAAAGTGATCCACCTTTAGCTAGAAAAAAAGTGAGTAGAAGAACAAAAGAAGTTGAAAAAGATAACAAGAGTATGAATTTTGGTTTGGATCGGGTGTTGGATTTCGGATGTGGATGGCAATTATTTGCATTATCTATCTTCATGTTTATTACCCATTACCCCTCATCCAGTTTCATATCACAACAGTTTGAATCCACAGAGTAAAGTCTGAGCATGCAGAATATAGTATAGTCAAGACGCATTTTTTCCTGTGTACTTAGCGTCACATTTCAGCTCCAGCTTTACTGTTCAACGGACCAAGTTGAAATCTCTTGGTCTCAATTTTTCTCCGTTGTAATTTCTATTCAAGTCAAGGACCAGTAAAAAGTTTTTAATTTCATTCTGTAAGCACTACAACATTCTAGAAATTCTCTTCTGGGATGGAAAATTCTACAACTATTTAAGAAAGAAAATCTCATGCAAAATCTCTACAAAAATCAAGAATCAAGAAACCCTGTTTTGAATTCCATTGGCATTAGCGAAAATTTTAGAAAGGTAATTATTTCAATTTTCCATCAGCTGCTTTTTGAGTAAAATTCTGTATTTTTGTTACTTTTGTACATTATTTCAAGACGACGCTATAAAATGAAATGAGCTCAAACTGTACATAATTTTAATCGGGAATTTTTGTATTTTCTTGTACTTATTTTTCAAGGATTTCTGTGAAACTGAATTTTCAACTGAGTTGTGACGGGGTCAAAATGAGCGGAACTTTTAACTTGTCAACTGTCTTTTGGATCTGGTTGATTTCCTTTTTCATCCTCGGACTAAATGTCAATAGTGTTTCTGGTTTTTGGACACTTCGTCCAGAACTTGAGCCTGGTCCTGAACCGTGGCGTCTGAAAGTTCCGGCTCTCGGACGAATTTCACAAGGAATCGGCTCTCTTTATGACGGAAGAACTGGAAATTTCCTCCCCCTGGAATTTTCCGTAATTTCTGAAAAAACTCGTCTTGGCCTGAATCCACAAATCATCAACAGGACAAATGCTTACTGCACCACATCCGGTAGCATTTCCTTATACAGACCCTCAGACAAACTGTTTATCGTTTATGGAACGCCGGCAACGGTGCACGTTATCGAAAGAATCGGTAGTTCCATGAAATCCGACTTTTTTTTCAGTAATTACGACGGACTTGCACTTCGAGCTGTTTTGGGGATGCTGGAACTTCCAGAGAATGGGACTGGCGGGTTTCTTCTGGATAAAGTGACTCAACGAGAAATGACAGAGATCGATCCATCATATTCCTATCAGTGCTCTTTTTCCTTTCAAGATGAGTTGATTTTTCCTGGAACTGGCGCTGGAACTGGAAAAGATCAAAACCCTCAAGATAAACGTCTCCGGCGTGAAATTCGGCGAAATATGAAAAGGGTGGATATCAAAATCCTGAAAAAAGCTACTCACGTCGTCGTCAAGGTGATTCGAGGTTCAAAATCGCTAAGAAGTTACTCAGGCGAACCACCACCTTCGCCTGTCCGGGTTTTTAGTGACACAATTTTGTCTCCACCGCCACCAGAGGGCGTGCCACAGTCTTTTGACTTGATGCCGCTGCTTCAGTTCCTCAACGAATCCGGACTCCAATTGACTTCATCCTCTCACCAGAAATTCATCGCCCTGGAGAACTGGAGAAATTCCATGGACATTCGACACGGAAGAACCTTCAAAAATTTGGACTGGAGTTGGCAGCTCCTTCGACAGATAACAAAACTCAATAGTACTTTTCATAAGTGTCTCCGAGAAAATCCCAAGAAAGATGTGGAAAGAGCGGGAGAAATGATCCAGGAGCTTGAGAATCTGTATGAAAATTTTACCCAAACATTTACCACTTATAAAAGAGAGTTGAAGAGCCTCCTGGAGAAAAGTTCGAGTGGGACAGAACAAGACAAAAAATTGTGGGACTCAATTTATGGAAGACCATACCGAGCTGCTGGAACTGGAATGTACTGGAATTTCTACCGAGATTTGGACACTGCCCAACAAAAGGTTTTTGTCCTCGGAGGAGAAAATAATAATGAACTTTATGTTTTTCCAGAGTTTTACAGGATTGTGAATGCAACGGAAGACACAGTGAAACTTGGATGCGATGCCATCCCGGAAATTGCGCAATATTATTCATTTTGAGCTGGAATTTGAATTTTATTCAAATAATTAAAGCTTTTCAATTATTAAAACAAACCAGTAACAATTAATTTTCTGTCTTTTTCAAATGCATCCGTTTTTTGTGCATATGTCAAGAAAATGGTAGAAACCCCCTCATAAACATAAAACAGAGTAAACGTCAAAAGTAAAATCAGCCAATTATTTTAGTTTCAATTTCAGAGTGAAAGTGTTGAATCCAGTTACTTTTATCCCTTTCCTTTGTCTCACAATTTTGAATAATTGCACTTTTTCAGGCAACACTTTTCTCAAATTTCATTTTTCACTCTGCACTTTGCATTTAGATTTACTCCTCTAATTGCTGTCATGGAGAAAAATCCCCGCATCAAAATTCCACGCCGAATTCGGTTGGGTTTTCTAGCCCCCGAATTTTGGCCCAATATTCGGCTGAAAAATCAGCTTATGCGCCCGAATTTGGCCGTCAGCCTAGAAAATCCAGGCGAAATTAAACAAATTCGCCAGAATTCTGTTAGAAATCTTGTCATTTTTGGCCGAAAATTGAGCGAAAATTCGGCCGGAAATTCCAGCCGAATCCTGTTTTTAGATTTTGATACGGGTCACTTTTGAAATTTTGACAATGAGATGCAGAGTGAATTATTGGAAAATTGTCAACCTGGCTCCTGTGTCAAATTTACAACGTGGTGTAATAAACCTGTTTTCCATGAATGTGCACTAGGAATTGCAAAATCCTGTTTGTCATTCTGCATTCTTTGGAACGAAGGTCAACGAGTCAGATGGAAAATATCGTCTACTTCTCGCATCTTGTATAATCTCACACACAACACACACAACTAGAAAAAATAGCTTGCTCCTCCTTTTGCTTTTATGTCCAAGTTGAATCTTGGAGATTTATCGCTGAGCGATGCACGATTTGTGAACATGTATACAAAGTGAAGCACAGTGTTCATTCAGCATTCAGCTAAACGTGTTTTCATTCTTAGTTCAGGCGGAAAACTACAGTGTAGATAAAATTGAGAAAACCCGAGTGATATCAAAAGTTTAATAATTATCAGTTATCAGTATTTGTATTGGCTTTTGAGACTTGAGGTGTTTGAAGTTTCATTGAAAATTTGAATTATTTATAATTCAACTTAATTTAATCTTAATTTCTGATTGCTGAGCTATCGACTGGAATACTTGGACATTAGAAACTGGACACGCTGAACGCGCAAACTTGAAACCTGTTTTGTTTCTTGTTTCCAACCAATTTAAATCAAGTGTTATAAATCCAAATGCAAGATTTATTTGACCATTGAGAATTTAGAAGCAGAATATTGGGGATTGTATTAAAAAAGTTGAAATTTGAGACAGCCGTAGCCGTCTCAAAATGGCTCAAAATGTAAGTTTTATTTTAAACCAACTTTGTTTTTGTTTTAGCCATTGCAATGTTTACCTGTAAATTGTAAATGTACATTTTTACCAGATAACAGCAACTTTGGGATCAGTGATATTCCTCGTCGCTTTTGCTGTTGCCGTTTCAATTGAATCAACTTCAACTTCAATGCCTCGGATTGCATCAGAATCAAAATCAGAAGCAGTAAAAAAATTCAGAAATTTATATTTACGCCGTTATCAAAGTTCCTGTATTTTAGGATGTCCCATAAGCGCTGACGGTTACGGCTCACGTCGAAAAGAAGATGACGCAGGCTCCTTCCGTTGGTTCTTAGTGCATTATTTGGATTCGGTTACGGATGATCAGACAGTTGAAAGCCCTACGACAGAAATAAATCAAGGTTCAACAGAGCAACTGGAAACAAGCCAACCTTTAACTCCCACGGAGACACAAAAAATAGAAACAACATTGCCCACAGCAGAGAAAACTGTACCGAGTCAAACTCCAAATTCAGCTCCAAGTCCAAGTGTGTCGAGTACATCCAATTCTAGTGTGACAACTCAACAACCTCGATCTTCAACTGCATTTCCGTCTTCATCTTTTAACACCTCAAATCCAAATGATTCAAAAAAACAAGTTTATAACTTGAGTTACTCTTGTAGTTTCAAATCCTCACAAAATCCATGTGAGGAAATAACAGCCAAAATTCCGCTATTAACTTCCAAAGGAGAATACCTATTTTTCAACCACACACCCAATATTTTCATCCACCCCAAAAACATTTGCGTCAAAAAGTAAGAGAATCTCTCAGGCTTCACATTTTATTTTTCTTCTAAATTCTAAATCGATAGGTGCATATTTCATAAAATTTTAAATGAACTGGATAAGACAAATGATTTACATTGTAAACAAATTTTACTCTTGACTTTAAAATGTAAAAGGTAAACAGGTAGAAAAAATGTGTGGAAATGTGTAGAAACATGAAACGATGTGCTTTTATTTAATTGTTTTTTTCATCAACAGTATTACAATTGAGATTTGCGGACAACAGTCTCAACTTGCCTCAGCATCAACTGGAGATTCATTTAGAAATTCAAGCTCAAGCTCAAGCTCACCTTTGGTTGACTCTGTTTTTTCCCACACCCTCCAAAAATGTTGCCCAATGGGCGCACTTTTAACCATGAACACGAGTCGGGAAGCCAATTGCTTAAAATATCAAGACCCGCCGTGGAAACCAGGAAATTTTATGGTAAAAAGCCTATTGGCAATTGGGGTTCGGATGTACCCAAATTACAACATCAGCGCTCCAGCATGTGATTCGTACAACTACATTTTACCACATCAACTCGAAACAAAAATCCATGGGGAAAAATATTCTCTAGTCAAATTCAAAGGGTACGCCTTTATTTTCCTGTCTTTTGTACATAATTTTTAACCAATTTCTCCAAACGTTTTGATCTTTATTGTCTAATTTTCCTCATGTGTACAGCATTCGAGTGCTGGAGAACGGAGAAGTGGAAACGAGGGAAAGTGGAAATCACGACTGGAAAAACCTGGAGAAAAATAATTATTGCATCGACGGCTATTATCACGCCGACTTGACGCTGGAGAAATTAGAAAGTTTCATGGTGCTCCAGTGCAAACCCAAAAAGTCTGAATGGAGCGTAAGACCAGAAACATAACTAAAAGTTTATTTTCCGTTTGATGTGTTGATCAAAATTTAATATTCACCTCAATTTTGTTTCTTCTCCTTTTTCACGGTTTGCCTTTTGTAGGAAATAAAGGACACGGTCTTCGCAGCTGCTTGTTTCATCTCGAGTGTTGTTCTTTTGATCATCGTGATCGTTTACGCTTTGATCTGGAATCAACAAAATATTCATGAATGGACGAAATGCGTTTTCTCTTTGGCAATGTTGTTTTGGCTCCTTTTCACTGGTGTGAGAATTTGGTACACAAAAGATGACAGTTTTTGTGTTTTTATCGCAGTTGCCACTCATTTTTTCCGAATATTCCTCTTTTCATGGATGCTCCTCATGAACTTTGACCTCTGGGCAACAATCAGGTAATAAGTAATAAATGAGAGTAAAAGATACAGGATTCTATAAGCGCTCTCAAAAGATGGAAAACAAGGGATTTTAGAAATCCGCCAGCTTTTCTTGTGCTCGTTACTACAGAAATCACAAGGATGGGCTCAAAAAATTGGGCGTAGGCGAAATATACTAGATTCATGTTTAGTGTAAGTTTTTTCCACCAACATGCGGAATGTATTTTAGGGCTCTTGGTGAATGCAAGCTATAGGAACTTTTTTTGGCATTCACAAAACATATTGAGCGCCTATAGAAAAATTAGTCACAAATCATTAAAATGGTTTTCTATTGGGCAAAATTTTAATAACTTTTACTCTTTGCTGTTACTTTTTAAAGTTCAATGAGGGCAAAGTCTCAGCGCTCGAAGGGCCACACCAGATTTTTATGCTATTGTATCGTCGCCTTAGCAATTCCAACGATCGTCGTTTCAATCTCACTCATCATGGAGAATCAGTTCAGGTATAAAATCCAAAACGAATTAAAATATCATTTTCTGGATTTCCTTACTAACATTTTTATGCGTAAAAAATTATGCTTGTTCTTTTGCTTAGTCTTTTTGACGACTCGGTGACTCGCCCTCAATACGGAAGAGCCCGATGTTCCTTGGACCACACCGCTGTCAAAGCCTACGCCATCTATCCAACAATTATTTTATTCCTACCCAATTTAATTTTTATCCTCCTCACCTTTAAATTCCTCGCGGATGTGAAAAAGGCATCAAAGAAATTTCAAAAAAATTCCGATTCGAAATTTAATTCTGCTCAAAATGAAAAAGATCGAGCTCAGTAAGACAAACTTTTAGAGTTGAAAATGTACAGTTGATATGAAATAAAAAATAAATAATATTTGTAGATTTTTTATTAAATGTAAAAATTTGAATCCTTCAGGATGAAATTATACATCAAACTCTTTGTGATAATGGGGATTTCCTGGATTTTTGACATCATTTCCGGCCTTTTGGACACGGACGAAGTTTCTTGGTACTGGATGATCACGGACATTTACAACATTGCTCAACCTTTTTTCTTGTTCTGGCTTTTCATCTGCAAGAGGACGATTCGAGAACAACTGTCCAGCAAATACTCCTTTTTCAAAGGTTTTTCTACTTTTCACTCTTATTTTGTTTTACTGTTTCCTCTCTTTTTTGTGTGATGCTTTTTGAAGCAAATGATGTATTTGGTTCTTGTTTCGTTTTTACTTGTAGTTGGATTT
>JAQGBI010001215.1:0-10858 GCA_034698325.1 Sminthurinus elegans
AAAATTATTATGTGAATAATTGTACTTCCCAATGACAAGCGTTTTTGGGATTTTCAGAGTCGAGAATATTAATTTTACTACCTATGTACTATGTGTTATGCATGCATTGTGGTTTCTATTTAGTCAATTTTTTCAATAAAAACAAGAAAACAATACAAAAGCTTTTACATAAGTAAATTAACAATGTTGAAACTGCATTTCCGTGGTTATGTGATATAATAGCGTATTATGGACTGCGAGGGAAGTTCCAAGTTCCTAGAAGAGCATGTTTATGATTATCTATTAGATAATCTATTAAAAGTAGAAACTATAAATCACGTTGGAAAAGTGCAATTCCATTGCATGATCCTAATTTAGCTTATTTGCATAACTATTAACTATATTTACCTAAGTGAAAGTATCCACTTCATAGATATACTTACTGTTGCAGTTTGTTAAAAATTATTGAGATTTTTTTTATTAGGTATCATGCTAAATAGCCTATTATTGCATTCTGTTGATCGTTGCTGAAGTAATTTGCATAATATGTGAATTATTCTATGTTGACTTTGTTATGCAACGTCATGCATTTAATGCATCAAGCACCAAAATATTGTGTATTTATATTTATGTCAAGTGGGCTTTAGGATGGATACAAAACGTCCAGTGGTATATCGTCCCAGAAACTCATTCGTTCAGTAAATGGCTGGATATTCTTCCGAAGAGGTTTGTCATCAATATTGAACCATGTCAATCCGTTGTCCTCTTCTTTTGCCGCCTCCCATGACTCTACGCCGAGACCATTCGGAACTCTGTCAAATCCACACAATATTTTAATTTGTAAGTTGCACGGAATAAAATTAATGCTCCAGTTGTTTTTCATAAATATTATTTTACCCAGTATTATTGGCAATGGACAGCACAATTTTGACAAAGTCTTGTGAAAACTCTATGAGTTCATGACCTAGTGGAATTTCTGGGAAAAACGCAAACGGAAACAAAAACTGCACCTATAAAAATTCGTAAGAAGGAAGAATGGAATGTTAAAATTTAGCATGTTGTGTAAAAAATAATATTGTTAGTGTCATTAATATGATATGCTATATGCTTCATCTTTCATAATGGCAAATGTCTGTTTCAATGTAATAATATTTTTTGGACTCGGAAATTGCTTATCGGATGTTGGATGAAGAGATTGGACCATCAAAAAAAAACATCAAATAACTTTTTTACCTCGTCGCCGTGCCCAGCCCCTAATTAATAAATGAAAAAAAAATGTACTAAATACTCAAATGCATCTTGAGTCTTGAGAATAGTTTCAATCTATACAATGTTCATTGCACACTGGTATTTAAGTATGTCTAAAAAAATTACACTTTTGGTGTCAAGTACCAATAATTTTATTTTCTTACTGTGTGGTTTGTCAAATCCATCTTTTTTGCCTTCAAACAAGCTGATGATAGGCTCTTTTGAGAAATAGTGAAGATAAACCGGAGCATGTTGAATGTGGAATCGAGCGGCGACTCGTGTAGGATGAATCCATAATCGGTCAGACAACAAATCTGTCAGGCTGTCTTTGTGCTTTTTATCTATGGTCATAGTTTCATTTTCATTGTCATCTATATCAAAATATTGGGTTTTTATATCGGAGCTAAGGTCCAGGAGATCCTCTGGAGTCATTGTATGCATAAAAAGTTTTCTCTTTAACATCAAGCTTGTCCAGTTTTCATTCAAATTTTGAATATCCTCCGGAGTTCTAAGTAAATCTGTTCAAATTAAAAATCTCCATCAGTATTTTGTATTCAGTTTTTGTACATGAGCATAAAATTAAGTTTATCTGATGTACGATGTATGTATATACTGTATACCGTACGCTGCACCATATTCCTCAGCAGAATTGACGCCCAAATGAAGTGGGACTTTGTTAAACCTTCCTTTTCGTAACAGAGTCATTGGATTTTCCCCCAGAACAACATCTGTCAAATTCCCATCCTCTGGAAGTGCCTCTAAAGTTGGACCCCAATAAATTCCAGGAAGATCTACAGCCTCCGCAATCAGAGATGCATTTACATTTTGCAGACAATTCATTTGTTCCTTTGTATCATTAGTGGGACAATCAAAATGCTGAGCCAGAATATCAGCACTTTTTTTTGGGCTGAAGCTCAGTGATAAAAGAATTAGAGGGCTAAGAATAACTCCACTCTGACACACGGCAGCTTGAAATAAACCTATGCAAAAATTCACACCAAATTCAAATCATTACCTTTCATTCACTCTAAAATATGCAAAAGCGATTGTTAAATATATATATAGTCATAAGCCATAAATTTAATCATATCATAATAATCTGTAAAAACGTGTCTCCTAATGTGAAAAAAATGAACACCTTGACTCATTTCAGACAAGAGGATGGCATGAACAGACATTGCCCCAGACGACGCTCCGACTAACAAAACTCGATTGACATCGCCACCAAATTTTTCAATATTTTGTTGTATCCATTCCAGTGCTAGAATTTGATCTCGTATCGATAAGTTTCCACGTGCATTCAAATCGCCAGTATTTAAATGACCTGGAATTGAAATGAGAGAACCAAAACCTCCCTTACTGTGTTATTGTGTGCAACTCCATATTTACTTTTTTCATAATATTTTCAGTTTTCATAGTTCTTGTTTCTTTTATCTTTTACCAAAAGCTCCAAGTCGATAGTCCATAATAACGAGAATTACATCTTCATCCATCATATAAGATGCTTTGAATTGTTTCGCCGTTCCTGTTACAAAAGCACCACCGTATACGTAAACCAAAACAGGAAGATTTGGCTTTGTTTTCCGTCGTCGTGAGCCTTCTGGCAACTGCATTTAAAAATTTGTAATTCGATTGAAATATGCTTTTTATCATAATCAGGATAATTAGTTTTTATTTATCCAAAAAATTAGGAAATTTTGCCTTTGGAGTCCATATGTGAAGATGTAAACAATCCTCTGACCCCACAACTTGATGAGAAACTTTGTCCTTAGTTATACATTGCGTTTTTACTTGTCCCGCATCTCGGACACTCCGTCTTGACCATCTTTCTGCAGGTTGTGGTGGCTAAAAGGAAAGAACCATAATAATTCTGTTTTCATATAAAAAGCTTCCTGTCACATTCAAACAGCAAAAGAGTGCAAATAAATTGCTCACTTGAAATCGAAGTGAACCAGTCGGTGATTTTCCATAAGGCACGCTATAAAATGCAAAATATTCTCGTCCTTTCCTGGATTTTTCAATCTTTCCTTCAAGTCGTCCCTGAGAGATCCTGACAATAGGACTCTTCCTTACAGGTTCATTATCAGTCTCTGCAAACTCATTTCTTTCACGATTTGGCGACAATTGTAATAATTTAGGAGGCTGTGAACTTTCTTCTTCTATTTCAGTGGTATTGAAATTTTTACTGTTAAATAATTCTTCATCTCCATCGTCAATTTGAACACTATGATTAATATTTGAATAGATTGCAACTAGAGCTAAAAGAGCAGCCGCTGTAATGAGAAGGGTCAATGAAATATTCACACTTGGTGTAAACAGTTTTGTCCATTTTCTCCCTTTAGTTTCATTTTCTTCTGGGAGTCTTGCAAATTCAGTCAATTTTATAGATCTATTTGATTCAGTTGATTTAAGCAGTGGAGATTTTTCAGTATCGTCTTGCTCAGCCATGAGTCTTGTCTTTTATTTCACTCAAATTAATAAATAAATGAATTTACAGTACCACATTTAATATTTACAACTATATACACGGAATGGTACGGAATTATATTGTGACTGTACAACTGGTAAACTGCGAATTATAAAATATAATATATTTTTTTGTCATGTTTACATTTATAACATTCATTTTGTACGTTTTTTTTATTTCCATTCAATTTCCGTATCAAAATGCACAAGCCACAAGTATTATGTAAAATGCTGATGAGATAAGACGAAATTTGAAGTGCATGCCTCCCCTTCTCTCTCTACTAAATATCTATTTTGAGTTCAGTTTTGCACTAAAGTGTTTTTATCCTTTGTATGCTTGTTATCTGTACACTTGACTGTATTCATACATATGTAGAGGTGTTTTCTATTGTTTATTTTTTTCTACTGGATTCCAATATCTCAAGTGTCATGTGATGTGATCTATACTTATCTTATTTATGATAAGGAAGATATGGAGTATGTATATACATATTTACATACTTCTAGTTTATTTGAGTTTTTTTAGATAGACATGAAAATTAGCTACATATAGATATAAAATATTTAAAGTACAATACAAACATTCATGACAGAAAAAGTCAAGAGGCAAAAAAAATACATTGAACTCCAACAGAATAAAGAATAATTATGTGAAAAAGGGTATGAAGTATGAATTAAATATATCTAACACTCAAGTGATAAACTAATTTACTCAAAATTAGTTAATTAGTGGTAAACATAAATTTTAAACGTTTTTCTTATTTTGACCCCTTGAACTTGTACGTTAAGTAAAACGAATAGGGCATATGGTCCGTCTCCGATTCAAAATGTAACCAAATGTAACATTTATTCATACTATCCAAAATAATGCATAACATCAAAAATTATCTCGGAAGCTAGTCAAAGAAAGGATGCCAAGGGTATATACATGTAGTATACACATTAGACGATATACTTATAGAATGCACCTAAAACTTTCATATGGATATAAGCTTTGACACTGACAAACGAAGGGAGAAGGTCGAGATCTTTGACTGGACAACGGTGAAAGTTGTGTCTTCATCCTCAATGTTTTATATTTGTTTAAAGGAGCACAATAAGTAACCTTTATTGTAATAGAGAATGAATGAAGATTCTCTATTAACATTTAATCTCAGTACAGTTTTTTCTAAAAAAAATAAAAAAAATAGTGAGATGTATCGATTTGCGTACAAACAACATGCAAGACCAGCCGTCCTTGAAAATATTACTCGAAATATAAAAAAATCGCTTTTGCACATTTTTTGCAAAACTTTGTTAACTTTTTAATTACTATAAATAGCAGTTTTTAATTTGTTTAGTATACATAGTATCAGTTTAGCATTACAAGAAGGCAAGGCTTTTTATATAAAAGTATTTTAAGAATTTTACGGAGGGAGGTTAAATATAAAGGTGAGTTTATTAACATTACATCATTTTTTGAGTACATGAAAACGTGTAAAGTTTGTAAAATACAATTTCATAATAATATAATATCATAATATTCTAATTCTCATTATTCATTTGTAATAATTTAATTTAAAGGTTCATCAAAAGAATATCATCAAAAAAAAATATAGAAACATGTCGGAATTGAATGAGACAGAAGATTGTTGTGATTACTATACAATATCTCAAAAGGACTTGAATGCCACTTGTTTACCATCTTGGTATGAAACTTTTCAAAATGAAACAATAAAAACCAAAATCCTTCAAATTCCTAACAATGTACTTCAGTATCTCCGATCCGACTCTATGCGACTACCCCTGGATACAGAATCATCCTCATTTAAAGAATCTGAATCTCAATCCGGTTTTCGGAGTTCAAGTGAATCTATAGAATCTGAACCAGACGATGAAAGAATAACAAGGACAATGGACACAATGGGTTTAAATTCTCGTCTTCAAGGATCTTCATCAGAATCGGAAGAGGATGAAGCCATGGTTGATGATCATATTGATTCGTCAGCTCATGTCTTTCAAAAATTTGAAGAATTTGATAGTCAAATCAAAAGAGCTGTGGATAGTGTAGGTGGTTCTGCATTTCCAAAATTAAATTGGAAAGCACCAAAGGATGCCATGTGGATTGCATTTAATAGATCTCTTCAATCATTTTTACCCGGTGACATTTACTTAACCCTCAAATCTTCTACACATGTCTATAATGTCCTTCATGAACCTTATAAAGTAAGTAAAGAGTAATAATTTTGTATTATGTAATTATGCCTTCTTATATATTTGTGATGCTTTTACAAAATTTCAAAATTTTAATATCTTATCCCTTTTTTGAATAAATAGGACTGTCTTAATTATAATGGAGATCCATGTGATTTTTATTTATGCTTACGTCGTTGGATGGACATTGACCCTGCTACTGAATTCCGATGTTTTGTCAAAGACTCAAGACTAATTTGTAAGATTGGTTACTAAATATTTTCTATTCACCCATTGTTTAAAAATGAACATTGTTCAATAATAATTAATTATGTATCTCTAACATGATTTTTTTGGTTAAAAAAAACATAGGTATAAGCCAAAGAGAAACTTCTGGAGGTTATGAAAAGATTCCTGCAGAAAGAGATTCCATTATAGAAGATATTCATAATTTTTTCCGGACTCAAATATATGGACGTTTTCCTCTGACACATTGTAATAGTTATTAATTATTTATTACAATATATTGAATTTATTCACTACCTTGTTACGTAATATCCAGAGTTTTGGTAACTTTTATTTTACTATGAGTGTCTTTTAAAAGGTGTGTATCATTTCATCATAATAATTGATTAATATATGTTATTTCTAGATACTTTTGATGTTGCCCGTATACGTAAAGGAAAAGTTTTGCTGATAGATTTTAATGTATTTGGTCTCTCAACGGATCCTCTTTTATTTACATATCGAGAAATTAAAATGATGGCTGATGAAATGAATACTAGACTTAAACAACAAGGTACTATAAAATCTCTTACAATATTTCGTTATTCTATACTTTGAGACACTAGGAGTTACTTGTTTTCTATTTTCTATCATTAATAAAAAGTAAAAAGGATTATATTTTTATTCTTTTCAAGTATATGACTACAAGTAAATGCATTATAGCTAATATTTCGTGTCGGAATTCTCATTTTATTTACAGATACAGAATGCTTTTTAGTTGATGCAACAATTTATGGTGACCCTCATTTTCGTTTCATTGGAGAGCATGGGACAATACATCCAATTACGTCTCGGAAACTAACTTAAAACTCAGAAATTATTACCAATACGAGCTCCTTAAGTAACAATGTTTAAAATATTATTATAATATTGTTTAGCATCATTTATTACGTATTTGTAATTTAAAAAAAAAGAAGGCATTATTACGTATTATATATGAATTGAATAAATACATTACCTTAAAAATAAAATAATGGGCGTGTGTGTACACTGAAATCAAAAGAAAATAATACATACTACATATTTCACAGCATGATGAATTAATTCATTGTACATAAAATAAATGGCAGTATGTATTTTGTTTCCGTGAAAAGAATGCTGATGAAATAAGCTTTCTATTATTGACTTAGAAAATATGAAAGAAAATGTAAATTTTGCATAAACCTATTGTAGTAATTTTCAATTACGTCCACTTGAAAAAAAAATTAGTCAAGTAAAATGATATTATCTTATCTTTTTAAAAATTTCTTTTATTTGTAAACATTCGTTTTCGTAATATATTATAATATAACAGTTTATTCACGTGATTTACTGTGTGTGTGCACTGGACATTGTACACTGTATTGTAATAATAACAAGATTTTATCATATATAACTCTCATGGCTTTTTCTTTCAACGTTATTGCATTTACCATGTTTACTTACAGTTTTAGTGTTTAAGAAGAGACACAGATGGATAATAGAAACTTAAGAGAGTATTTTTTTTATAATGCATGCTTATTTATAGTTGTTTGATAAAAATATCATTGAAATTTTATAATATCAGTATTCTAAGCATTAATCATTGTCTAGAAATATACACATCTAATGTGTATTATTATAATAATACATTTTACTATTCCGTTGATAATAGATAAAAGATAAACATACAGACACAAAAGATAATAATATATGTATATAATATATATTATAAAGGTTTTTTGAGCAACATGATTTTTACTACCTTGTTCGTCAAGCTACAAAACAAACCTCAAATAGCACCCAGCACCATTATTTTTTTTTTGAACATGTGACATTTATGATTTTCACAGAGTACAACATATGACATGTGTAATCATGTAGTAACATGCATATATATATAACAAACAAACAGTAAAATTAAAACTTAATTAACATCACTTGAATGTCTCTCTGGCTTCGTGTACATTTAAAATACTACAATAATATCTTATTCCTTAAAATACCGCAAGGAGAAAAACTGAGACTATAAATTGTCATAATACATATATATTACAAACTATAAAAACTTACAACAACCTAAAACCCCTCTAATAAAAACAATATCATGTGAAATAATGCATCGTAATTATATATAATACAATTTATATAGAAATTACTGGAATATGGAATAGAAAATGTGAATGGCTTTTGATACTCTGTTTTTTTTTGGTGATGATTGGAATGCATAATACTATACATAATATGCATAATACACCAATACATATATATCTACTTTTACACAAAGTGTCTTTTATGTATTATACTGCAATGTAATATACATATTATAAATTATAACAGTCATATAGTATATGAAAAGGATATGAGCTTGTTACAATATTTTTTTATAAGTAGTAGTATTATTATTATGATTATTTGGATTTAAGTTTTTTGGCAGACTTTTCTTTCGATTGACGAATCATACCAGGAATATCAGAGTATAAGAATGTACCTGCAAATACCAATGCAGTTCCAAACCAATGTTGTAGAGTGAATGGATTGTTGAAATAAAAGATTGAAACGATGAGACTCAGGAATTTTCGAAGAGTCACAACTAAAGTCACCGTTAAGGATGTACACTCAGTAGTAAGGACGAAAACAGAATTAATACAAACGCACCTAAATTCGAAAAACAGAACAACAAAATAATCAATTTTCGATTTAAATATGTTTTAATTTTAAGATTACAAGTACATGCAACATAATAATATCATAAAAATGAACATAAAAAAATAATAATATCATTTTTATTGTGTATTGTGTACAAATATCTACAATTATTTGACTTACTGAGTTAAAACATTGCCTGCAATGTACACCCATATGCAAGGCAAAACCAATCCAAAAATATTTAAAGGCTCTGAAGAATTTGCAATGCCAATATGTGTTGTAAGATCTGGGAGTAAAAGTGCGAATCCTGGGAGTGGTAAGAAATGCTAAAACAGGAAGAAAAAAAAAGAAGAAACGATCAAATAAGGAATATATAGCTTTTAATTCAGTTCCTGACATTTTTTTTTGCCAAGAGAGAAGAGATGAGTTAAAATTTACAATTATAAATATATACATTTCATGTCACATAATATATTTACTCACCATAAAGAAAAGAGCTTCACGGGGATGTTTTCCATATTTTTGATATAAAACTTCTTGGAATAAACCCATACGAGCAGACATGAAGAGAGCAAATGTCAATATGGTAATACCACAAACCCACCAGAAATAATCAGAAAATCCACCTTCTACGGGTACTGAATTAGACTCCTACAAAGTCAAAACATATAAATAAAGTAATAATTATTGCTATTTTTGTATCAAACTTATTCCTAAAATTGTTGAGCATTTTATATATCATACTAAAATGTTATGCTTACCCCAACATCCTTTCCAGATGCAATAGTACAGACTGCGATACCCACCGAAATCATAGCAACGGAAATATACTTCATTGGTGTATAACGTTTGTGCATAATGATCATTCCCAATATCATATTAGCCATTAAAGAGCCCTAAATACGGAACATACAAAAAAATTATTCCAACACAATTCAAACCATATACTATAACATTAAACATTATGTACTTGAACTACTAGTATACCATTAGTATTTAGTATAAATGTATGAAACAAACAAAATAAAACATATAAAACTCTAACCGCTCTAAAAATAAGATGAAGAGTCATGGAAATATTAAAGTTGAATGCCATATTATTAGTCGTGCTGACCAGGAAAAAGAATACGACTAGGGTTAAATATTCCCTGTATAAACACAAAAACAAACAGAAATTTAAGTACTTTTTTTAAATCATAAGTTACATTTTATTGAGTGACCCGCATTTTATTACATGTCTAGTTAGTGTGTATATTGTCTACTCACCGAAAAGGCACAACCGGCTTTTTGGTTCCACATCTTAGTGTTGTGATGAATCCTTCAAGGGATATTAAAAGAAACTGTGAGAATGTAACTAAGTTTCCACTTCCTGGATCAGCTCTATAAGAAAAATAAATGAATGTTTTACTTAATATTATGTGCTTTTTGAGTAATATAGTATAAAATATGTACTGATGACTGTAATTTTGTGTTATCACACTTTTTAATTCTCGCTATATATTTTTTTTTACTTACACAACCAATAATTCCAAAAAGATGACATTAACACAGCACCCCAGAAAGACGAAGCATATTGCACCTATAGCTTTAGAACTCATTGTAATTACTAATATTTATATCATACAGTGTACTTTTAATTATTTAACTATATGTAAATATCCAGAGGATTATGCACCTCACTCTTTATTTAAATCTTTCTTGTTTTTAAAGCTTTTTCTATCACAAAAACTTGGCGAATTCAGATTGTAAAACAAATGAATACCTAATATTTAATCTACGTAAACTAGTTTTACATATCTACTATAAAACAACATTTAAACACAATACGTACACTATTTTAGTAACTATCACAAGTTCACAAGTTGTTTTGTCTCAGCGTGCAATATGTGTAGATTTTATTCACAGTTTTACCTCTCTATATGCATGATAAAATAACGGTAGAACTAATTATTTATGAAGTATTCATTAGAGATATAATTTATATTTATAATAGAATATAAATCTCTATGTGTGTGACAAAAGTGTCACGAGAGCTCTTGACACTCTAGAAAAAAAAAGATCTGTGGTTGTTATCGCCATAAGAACACATTGCATGTACATA